>LPNX011144620.1:171314-222527 GCA_001517045.1 Pseudotsuga menziesii | reverse complement strand
GTTATCTCTCCTAAGTTCCATATTGGTGTGATTAGGCTCTATGAAAAGGTTATTGCTAAGATAACTTGTAATTATGAATGGTTTATGTATATCAGTTGTAATATCAATGTTAAGTATGGATGCCCCTTTCTTGTACTCTTTTTGGCATCTGTATTGATAAAAGTGAAAAATGTTTAAAGAGGATTGGTGCATTGGTATTAACAAGGTCAAACTTGTTGTCATCTTCCAGTTTTACATTGTTGCCAAAATATGTAAATGCTAAAAGGCTCCTAAATGGATTCCCAAACAATGAAGTTTACAGAGATCTTGGTTTGTTTACCATGGCAGTTATCAAATTTGGTATAGTTACCAGACAAGAAACTATCCTTCACGTATGAAAGAAACCCAAAGGAAGGCTCATGTTATAACTTATCAGGAAATGTTGCAAGAGAAGACAAAGCACTAAGAAGCTAGCCAAGAAGTAGTCATTTGCAAACTAAAAGGCTCTGTAGGTGATACATACATAATTATTACAAGATTGAATCAATCTCTATGGTTTGAGGTTTGACAGGTATATGCTCTGCACTGTAATGCTAGAACATACAGCTCAAGGAAACCCCTTACCTATTAGTTATAAGTTATAACCAAAAATTTCAAAAGGTAACATGTGGGGGAGTTGTGTTTGTCAATAGGTTGCAATGCAGTGTAACATAATTGTCAAGGTTTCCTTGATACTCATGTAGACTCTATTTGCAAGGCACTAGCTAATGCATTTAGAGATCTATAAGGAATAGAGTCGGATGACTTGTTTGTCAATTCCCCTTGGTAGCCTCTACAATGAATATGGATTTGAGATGGTAAATATGCACATAAGCTCATATGGGAAATAAAAATGGTTTTGGTGGTGTTGATTCTAATATATGTTTATATTGTTGAACATTATCATTTGCACTAGACAAGATGAAGCCAGATTCTATCTTTTTTGGTAGTTTCATGAATAAAAACCAATAAGCTAGTAAATATGTACTTGAAGTTTGAACCTTTGTTATTAATTCACTAATTATGCATGGCAGTTGTCGGTCATTCAAAGGGTGATGTGACCTAGACAAAAGGATTCCTAAAATATGTCATTGTGGCTCCCAAACAGAGCACCTTGCATAGATCTATCACACTAGTCCATAAAAACTCACAAGGGAGAATGTTTGGATTGACATTAGAGCCTGTTTATATTGAGCCTGCCTTGCCACTTTGAGCATACTTTGAGCAGTTATGTACATTTCTGGGTATGATCAAGGGTTTTATTACCTCTCTGAGCAATAGAGCAAATATTATCTCAGGCCTGGGACAATTCTATGAGTTAAGCATTAATTCTGGGCAATCTTAGGAGGAAGATCACTGGAAAAGAGGGCTTGAAATTTAGTTTTGAGTATGAACAATAGAAAAGGAAGTAGTATGTCAATATCTGGGTGGATTTTGAGGAATTCTGAGCACAAATCCCACCACTCGGTAGTAGAAGTAATTATGGGAATTTCTCAGCCCTCAAACAGCCTCAGTCTCTCTTCTGGGCATCTTTTGGGTTCATTTTAGACCCTAGGGCCTATATATGAATTTTCAGCAGGTTTGTGGTACATTTCAGGCCTCAAAGGGTATTTATGGGCATATATGACCCTAAAACCACCAAGAAAACACAAACTGGACGGTTTCCAATTAGTAAGAAGAAGGTTTGACAGTAGAAAAGGCATGACAATCAGCCCTGGAAGTAGTTCTCTACATAGTACATTCCTATAGCAGCAATGTGGGCCCTTGTAGCAGCCCTAACCTTAAATTTAGGGTAATTTTGGGTGTATCTTGGCCCTTGAATCCCAAGTCTGGGTGCATAAGCAGTGATCATGGAGGTCATCTATCAGGTCTGGGCAGTTTTTGGAGGTTATAACAGTGTTAAAATTGTTAAAACTCTAATATGGGTGCAATATAAACATCTTTCCTAAGGGGGCACCCCAAAAAAATCAATATTCTATTATTATTGGTGTTAAAGACTAAAGTACTAAACAACTTGATAAGGGACCAAATATGGTAACGCCCTATGCAGCAGTAGCTTTAGAAGAATTAAATGTCGCAATCAATGCTGGAAAGATATTATTCTCAGTCTTAAATATGGAGATTTTGGAGCCTTGTCTTAGTAGGGAAGAGAGGACTGTTGGGGCATTTTCAATCTACATGTTAAAATATCAGTCTTTGACCAGAAATCAATATCCCTATGTTCTTGAAGTATTATGTCCATGAGCTAAATTCTGAGCTGTTGGCTTGTTCCAAGTGCTACCCTTGTCTACTCACTACAAAAATTTTACATCAAATCATTGGCTAGTGTTCTATCCACTTGCTTTATAGTGAGTGATCTATGTGATTTATCACACTCCTTTGAGCCCTATTCTTGAGTTTTACCCTTTGGAAAGCACTCTTAGATCTACTATTGCATGGATTTTATGGATGATGTCCCCCTTGGTGGCTTGGTTTGGGGTCCATTGGGGTTGTTCTTAGACATTTATTACTTGAATTAAGGAGATCATGAAGGCCTATTCATCTTGGCTACTTGGACCACTTTGTCAGGGAACACTCTTGTTGAAGGTGGCATGTGGTTGCATTGTGGACACATTCCTTTTGAAGAAGTCCTTGGAGCTTTGGAAGTTATCATGTGGACATTGCTTGGAGGGATATTTCCTTAAAGAAGCTGTGGGGATTTCTATGTGGACATCCTTGAGAAGTGAACCCTTTTAAAGGGGATTTGGAAATTTCTTGGTGGACAGCTTTGGTGGACTAAGTTTCCTTGTGGACATCCCTTTGGGATTTGTTGGCTATTGGTGTACAGCTTTGGTGGGATAATTTTCCTTGTGGACATCCCTTGGGGCTTTGTTGGCTATTGGTGGACATTGCTCGTTAAAAGGGACTTTGGAGGCCATCCTCATACACAGATAGGATTTACTACCATTATCCACCTTACAATGTGGTGTCCTTCCTTTTATTGAATTCTTACAACATGCCTCCTATAGATCCCTTATAATATTATCTTACAACTAAAAGTGCTCCTCACAATACCACAAATATTAAAATTATACTACACAATGACATACATTAAAGGCTCCTCCTATTATACCACACATCTTAAAAATACACTACCCAATGACATATATTAAAGGCTCCTCCTACTTATTATCTTGGTAGTACTAAAAACTAAATGACTTAGACTCTTCCTTTCCATTCTATCTAAGTTACATGGTATTTGTCTATTTGACCATTTTAGATTTTCTATAATTGAAATAAAATATCTCGAAAAGATCAAAATGACTGACTACTCTAATTGTTGTTTGATGGAAAATCATCTTACCATCAACACATATACAAGTTTACAACTCTTTGATTCAGAGTGTCATTCAATAGTTTTCTATTTAGTTCTTTAAATTTTCTTTTTCAACAAAACTTTTAATGGCCAAAACACATGATATTTTGGCTATATCTTGTTAACTCAAGGACCCTTAAAATACTCAAGATTTCACAGAATTGGGTGTCCTACAATTATGGGAAATTCAGCACGATTCATCACGAGGCCTTCTCAAGTGACAACATTGGGTATTCAAATGCCTCCATGAGCTAATACTTCATGAATCATAATATATCATGACAAAATTCTACTGGCACATTTATAACGTCATTTTTAAACTATCCAAGTGACTTTATGAAACAAAACACTATATAACATCCAATTTGTATGTATTACATCAAAAGGATTTCTGGCTATATAATTTAAAGGTTTCCAAGACTGACCTGCAAAATATTTTCAGTGCAATGGTTTATCCAAATGACATCTGGTTATCTTGTATAGTTTCCTCATCTTGTAGCGATAGTTGTTTGAAATAATGACCTGGGTTATTCTTACCAATGTTACAAGGCTCGCAAATTAAACCCACCATTTTCCGCACTTGAAACAAATCACCCAAAAAATGGTTTTTCCAGCTTGTCCAAGAAAAACTCACATGTTAATTAAGTTTGACTCGGTCAATGCAAGTTTGACTTGGCCAATGGGATTTTGACTCATGAGTTCAAGTATGACTAATTCAATTGATTCCAACTCATCTCAGAGACCTACAAAAACCCTCATCCAATGCGATTTTGGTCATTTTTACCCCTACTGAGTGACTTTCTTGTGTGAAACATACCAAAAGGAGGTTGCATTGTTGCACCTAGGGCATCAAAAAAATGGAATTATTTTCACTCCACAAACTTCATACCAGTTATAGAGGACTATTGAAGCATTGTTTGACGCTCTGAGGTACCTTTACAATTTTTTCCACTTTTATTTTCTACTATTAATTGTTTAGGGTTAAATAGTCTACCATTTTTAGGGGTTTTTAAAGCATTTTTGGGTAGTTAAACTGTTATTTAGGGGGGGGGTCCCTGCTATTGGTTTTTCATGTTCAACTTTCAAGGTTGTTAGGAACTTGGCCTTTTCTTGTCCACTTTTCTTCCCAAACAACATTACCCCTTTTTCCAAACACCTGCAGCCTTCTTAAACAATGAAAAATCCAAGGGAGAAAGACTTTTCTTCAATTTACTATAAAAATATTCCAGGAACAGCTGATCTTAGATGTAAATTTTTCCATATTACTTGTAGACTTGAAGTGGTAGCATACATAGACTAAAATACCACCTTACCCAAATTCCCTGCCAAAATTGATATTTACAAGGCTGTTGATAAAGATGTTAAACACCAATCCAACTTGGCCATTGAGGCCCTCAATGAGGTTAAAATAAATAAATCGAGAATAAATGAAAAAATGGCATCCCTCACAGCTGTCCAAACTTCTTCTAATATCCCCTTGTTGCCTCCCTCTATTGATTCCACAATCATGTGTCCAAGATTCCAACCACTTAGCAAAGTCATTTTCAAAGCCAATGCCACCCCATGCTTGAATTCATACAAATCTTAGTTGTGAGGGTGGAAATATAAACATTGTTTGTTTCTCCCCCAAACTCAACCTAATTCCCAACTTAACTTGGATGGAACCAATTTTACATCAAAGTAAATTTAACACCCATAAAGTAATAAATGTGAGATCTTTTTCCATATTTGAACTAATAAATGTGATGGTAAATGATAGAATTCAATTTTAAATTTATATTTAAATATGATATTCTTGTAAATAATAAAAACATAAGTTGAAACATTCCATACATGGTACTTGGGACATAGTACGTTTACATTCCATAAACTAAGTAAATTACTATCCTTCAGACCATACAGTGTTGGGTTTTAATGTGTATTTTTGCTAATAAAATAAAGTGTATACCTACTGTATTTTTCTCACAATCAAACAAAAAAAAAATTATAAAAACATTTGATTATATTGTAACTGATGGGTGTATTGTTTTCCAAATTTCTACCCTGAAACTATTGTTTGTGATGGGCTCTATTTATATTCCATCACTAAAGGAACTTAGTATTTGGAACATGGTCCATTTCCATTTTATTGTTAACTAAACATAACATATACTATATCCATTGTTAACTAAACATAACATATTACAACTCTTTGTTGAAGACTCTCTTCCCCAAGGAGGAGATGTCTTCCCAATCTGGTTTGTGAAACATCTGAAACATAAATATCCATTAATTGTTTCTAGAACATATACATACCAACTGATTGCATAAATTCATCCACGGTACCATGTATATAAAATTGTTGACCTTCCTATATTGGAACCCCTTGTTTCCTCTGTAAACCATAAAAAAATTAGTGGGGACATTGCTTTGAATTGCAACATATTCGATAGGATAGGGGTGACATTGCAGCATCCCAAAAGTGTCTTGCCTAATATGCAAATGCATGCTAAAATATACATATCATACTGAAGACTTTGTATGAGGACTATCCACCAAAACATAATGATTGATGAAAACACTGCCACACCTTCAAAGTGAATTGCCTTAATCTGTACTTGACTCAGCCCCTCCATAGACGTAAATCATCTTGGTTAGAAGAAAAATTTTGTAAGCCTCGAAGAAGGGGTAAGGATAAAAAAGAGCACTCCGATTTGCTTTGTTCATCTCAATATCCTATATCGATCAACACCTGAATGTCAATGAAATATTATACATGATAATTAACTAACTAGATATCATGGAAAAGCGCATGACCATTCAACTCCTACTTCATATATCTTGTTTCCCTACCACGTCTTTTAGCACAGAATGTCATGCATCTGAGTGTGGTGTGAAAATGTTGCAACCACAAATTGCACCAACCCAAAATAAAATGGATTGAGTAAATGTGAACTAAATCAAGTCATATTTACAGAGAAATTGATGATAAATTAAATTAGATGAATAGACTCCACCTCAACATTTGGAACAAGACGTAGTATGTGTTCGTTAACTTGGAAACCATTAAGACTGCTCATAGTATGTTCATCCACATTGTACAATATTGATTCCTATGAAATGTCTAGGTCCTGCAGCAAAAACCATATCACTTGACAACTAAAAAGAATGACAAATTCATATTCAAAACAATTCAATTGGGAATTAGTTTCTTTGTGATTATCCCTTTTTAAGGAAATATCAATGAATTAAGGTCAAACAGGGGTTGTAAGTTTAGAATTTCTGGCTAGAACTTTATAAAACCCTATGTTGAAATGGTTATATAGAAATTAACTCAAACATGGGAAACTACTGAAACAATTCACCATACAACAAGCAAACACCCCTTAAGGTAGGTCCTATGAAAAAACTTGAACTGAAATCTATATAATGAATTGTTGATTGGAATAGGAAACCAAATTCACATTCAGGTGATGAAAATCATCAAGGTTAGAATTTCTCAATACTCTAAATATTACTATCGAAATAGCCACAAATTTATACTTCAAATGGAATGCACGAAAGATCTTTCGTATGCTCAAAGATCAGAAATTTAGATGGAAAAATTGAGAATCATCTTGCTTTCTCTTTTATAGATCACTAAAGCCAAAATGACTTAGGATCCTTCTGATTTTTCTTATGCCAACTGACCCTCATTTATCATATTGAACAAATAATTTGCCAATCAAAGTCAACCAGAATTCATCTATTTTCATATTAGTTCAGCATATTAGTTCACTAGAGATAGACTTTTCATATTCATAATAGGTACATGAGCATATGGAACATGATCCAGCTCTGTAACTTCAGGCATGTCGACCAACATGTCACAAAGAAGAATGAAAAAATCTCCCTACAACAAAAGAATAAAATTTACATTATTAATAAACATTGAGCTGAAACTTATGCAAGCCAGCAATATTACAAAAATAGATAAATGGGCTTCATGCAAACTGACCTCTCGATCTGCATACTCAGGCCCAACACACAGTGTGTCGATGTCGAAACCCGAACCATGAACTTGTTGACATATAAACTTGGACGTAATAATGTATTATATAAACATGAACACAGTTAATAATGCAAAATGAAATAAAACATGTCACAAATTTCAGTCAGAAGAGGTATATATATTTGGAAACAGGTGATAGTAACTGCACAAATTAGTTAAGGTAGCTTTAATAGAGAGACTTCACCAATGTAGATCTATTGGCCAGTGAAGTTACCCTTCAATATTTCTAAATGTATATATATTTGGGAATAGGTGATAATAACTCACGGATTAGTCAAGGCATCTTTAATAGAAACACTTCACCAATGCAGATATATCTAAATATCATCTCAAACTGGGAAAGAAATAGAACAACAGTGAAATATGGTAAACATGCCAACAAATTTATCCTTCAAGATAGCTAATTATTGATGAAAATCATATCCCTTATGCATACAGAATAACTTTTGTCAACGGTAATAGGCCATAGGACTCACTGGCCTCACTGCACCTGAATTATATGTATTCTTGATCCAACCAGCTCAAATTGGTGATGTCATTCCTTCAAATATATGTAATAGATTGATACTCCACTCCAATTTCTTTCATAATCAAGTTTCATCAAGTTTGAATCTTCTGTATGCTAGAAAATGAATATAAACTAGACTAGTAGTATCTTCTGAATTTCCATCTTTTAAGTCCATGTTTGATCCACAATTTTTATAGTGTATATAAAGTTGGCTAGTAGTGTTACAAGGATATGATAAAAGTGAGCTAACTAAGTTACATCCTAAGCCATATCATCAAAAATTAGAGCATAAGTTACAACAAATATCCAAATGTCTCCAAGGTCAATGGAAAGTAGGCATATCTAACCTACAACATAAACTACAATTTTGTATGTATGGGTAGGGCCTACCTTCTCTTCAAAGCAAGAGAAGGAAATCTAATGGGTGCACCGAGCACAATAAGCATGGGGTTGCATTTAATCCTTTAGCTATGTCAACTCAAAAAAAACACAAGCAGATCTGCTTACAGTTTTGCACGCAATCATCTCCATCAATGATTTATTAATGAACTCTACCAAAAGTAGTTTTACATCAATGTTGGCCTGTGACTAGATGAATTTTTATTGAGGAAACATGGGTTGAGAAATAGTGGAAAGTCATTGTAGAAACAAAATATGGGTGGATAAATAGTGGAAATTCAATGTAGAAACTACACCTATGGAAAACCTTCTTGATGCCCTAAATTCTGATAATGCAGAAGAACTAATGCCATGCATAAATGTATATTCTAGTACCATGCAGTAGATATATTAGGTTCATGCAAAACCATAACAGTATTAAAGCGCATAAGAAATCATGAACATTGGTACAAACAAAAGTAATTCTGATTTGGACCCTTTCTTATACTCAAAAAAATTTCAGATCAGACCTTGTCTTCTTAGAGACAAGTAACTGAAATATAACAGGTCTTGGCCCTTACCTGAGGGCATGGACATTTCTATGAGAGAGATAGATAAGTGTTGTAGAATAGGTTATATAAGAAGGTATAGTAGTCAATATAACCAAAAAACAAATTCAATATATTAACCAGGACAACCAACAAGTGTATAACCCAAAAGAACAGTCTAGGGAAGTGATACAACATTCTATACAATCACTGGTCCAATCAAACCATCCAAGCACAAATAGAGACCACATCCAACAACTAGGAACCACTTTAAACATCCCAACAAGCTAACAATGTTCTCAAACATCCCAACATCTTGATAGAGGTATTGAACAAACAATCCAATATGTTGATAGTGGTCGCAAGCAACCCAACATGCTGACGAAGGTCTTCAACAAACAGTCCAATAAGATGATAGTAGTCTCAAGTAGCCCAACATGCTGACAATGGGTTGGTTACAACACACAAAACATTCCAAGGAATCCCCTAGCATCCTCAGCAAAAATCACAACCCAACACTAGTAGGCTAACAAGGTCATGACCCGGCCTTAAGCGAACTAACAAGGTCATGTCCCAACCTTAACCAATTTGACACAATCACGACCTAGACGTAAGCAGGATAGCAAGGTCATGGACCAACCTTAATATTCCAATCATGGTCACGGATCAACCTTAACAGAATAATAACATTCACAACCAAACACTAGCAGGTGAATGAGGGTTACGACCCAACCCAAGTAGGCTCAAACAGTCACAACCCATCCCTAGCAGCCTTGAAATAGTCACAACCCATATCTAGAAACCTTCAAATAGTCACGTCCTAGCTCCAATAATCATGGACCAATAGTTAGTATCTCAATAAGGTCATGTGTGAGGTAGAGAGAGAAAGAGCAACAAACCCTTAGATGGCAAGAACAAGAGAGCAAGAACTACATATCAAATGTAGAAAGCATAACTTAGAGCTTACCTTCCTTGTATCATAATGAGATCTATCACTTTAATTTATAAGCTTCAAATATATTCTAGAAGAGTCGCCCTTAAAACTTTCTAAACAAGACATCCTAGCTTTTAGGAGTCTTTCCAAATTAAAACATAAAAATAATATTAAGTTGACTTGGGATAAGGTAGAAAGGTCAAGACATTATAACAAGATAAAAATAAATAAAGCTAAGTCGTCATAACAAACAGGGTCAATGTACCACATTGAATAGGGAGTGTTAGTACCAGGACCAACAAGGGGGTTGACACAAGTCTGTAAGTCAACAACAGGGGTCACAGTAAAGTGCGAAGACAACTGCTTCACCCACAAGACAAAGGTGTACCAACAAGGTGGGGGAAACAACCCTTTTATTCACAAGATCAAGGTTTTGGATTATCATCTTGACCATATTTTTATATCTTGTTTGTATACCAATCTTGTAGGTTTGATGAAGGGTCTCTCTATTGTTTGATGTTCCCTTAAATAACCCTAAAAACGACATCAAAATTACTCATAGTATGTACCCATATCAAACAACATATATCATTGGAAAAACATTCTCATTTAGTATGGTGCATTAGAACAAGCATGTGGGTGGCATAGCATTATTACAAGGCGATGAAATAGCTCAGGCCATGTGCCTCATACCTCAAACCTTAGGCCTTGTTGTAGGATTTCAAACTTTATTAATACTTGTCTATCAAACCAACACAGGTTAGGGATGACCTAATATCACTAATTTTACATATGAAATAAGGCAGGGACAACATTTAAATATTCAAGTTAAAATGTGCTCGTACCCACAGTTTAGGTTCCCTTCATTGTTGTCCAAAATACAGTCAACTAGATGCCTAAAGTATATTCTAAGTGGCCAAGAGTTTGATGATGTTTTCTTGCGGAGTATATACCAACACACATTCTATTTTTTTATTAAGGGATTGCACAAAATTGCACATAGAGGTCTAAAAAGAGATTAGGTCATCCATCAATCCAATCTTTCATAAAAAAAACCTTACCACTTAAATGTTAAAAAATGCCATCATTTTTAGCGGGAACAAGTACAACAAGAAAATGCACAATGGACCACTGACTGAAAAAGAACAGGCCAAAGGGGCACAAGTCCCCTATACTAGACCCAAATGCACATTTTTACCAAACATAAATTTTTTATATGAAGGTGTAGTTCACCAAAATAAATGACAATATGAAAGGGTTCATGGGGAAAGTGGATATAATAGACTATGACATTTACAGCCTCACCCAATTCCTTGAGCTAGCATTACAATCATTCTAGGAATTGGTGGGATATATGGAGTGGCTATTAAATTCCTTTAGGTCACTATTTAAATAAATTATAACCATTTTATTGTGTGTTCCATGATTTGGTACATCAACAATGGTGAATATGTGAGGGTGTCCAAGAATAGTAAAGAGGACAAGGTCCAGAGACTACTACCTCAATTGAACAAAGTAATCACTAAGAAATTCTGCATGTGAACCGTTGCACTCTAAGGTGGCACATGTCAAGCTCTAAGGGAATAATGTACATCAATCAAGGGTACCAAGGTAAGTTCTCCACAATACCAAAGTCCACTAGTATCCTCCAAAGGTATCCAATGCTCCAATTGCTACCTCCTAAGCAATGTGCTCTTCAAGGGCCACCACACCTCCATGAATGCTCGTCAACTCAAACATCCTCAATTCAAGCAAATGTATCTATGTGAGAAACTAAGTGGTCAAAAACTACCTAGATCTATGCACCCTCGATTGCAGTACCATCAATCCAGTGCAATTTTGAAGGAGTTAAATCTCCAGATATTCCTGTAGTGATAGATATTTTTAAGCATGAAGAGGATGATGAGGAAATTTTTAAGAGGTTGAATGTCCCTTGGTTATCAAAAGGAACTTCTTCCTTCCAAGAAGGGAAATGTATACATTCTGAGAATGAAATCTTCAGAAAAGTGTCAAACAGTACAAGTACCAAATAGAGTTTCTACATGAAACAAATGAAGGACTGGTAATGGAAAATAAAATATTAAGAGAATATCTTGAGGAGATTAACATCCATTATCAAGAATTGATTGTGGTTCCGAAGGAAGCATTGAAGAGGAAAAGGTGGACACAAAACTTATGTGCAGAACTAAAGCAGACTATCCAAGTAGTAACTCAGCAAAATCAAGAATTATCAAAGAGAGTTGAAGACCTAGAAGCTGAGCAGCAGAGAACCAGAAGGAAAACTCAAGCTTTAGAGGGAATAGCACTTTTGGCTAAAGCTGCCAAAGATCTTTAAAAGGCTATTGATGACAAGTGTCTTTTAGTTAACTTTTTTAAAGATATTAGTTTGTTTTGGAAAAATTTTACCTTACTAGGGTTTCGATAGTCTGACCTAGAAGGTAGTTATTTAGTTAGATAATTGTTTTCTGGATGTAACCAAGATAAAAGAAAGAAGTTAGGATGAGTAAAGGTTTGAATTTTTATACAAGGGGAGGCTTCCAAGCTACTGTATACAGAGCTAAGTTCAGATACTCTTATGTATTTTTTATGACTAATTATGATATATATGCAAACTATAAGCCCATTTTATTCTATTTGTTGGTTTCATTTATGATTGGTGTGGTCACTCAGTTGACAAATTCATTTCTTGTTTGAAGTTATTGTTCATGGAATGCTTGTGAACTGTGGATGAAATTCAGTATTGTGCTTATGTTGTTTCCGGTTTATGTTTCATATATTATACATATCAATTCTTCACTGTTACATGATTTAGTGTTGTCTTAGCCTGATGAGATTTTACCCTCTTGTTAACAAACTATAAAACCAAAACCCTAAAAACCTATTTTACTTAGTTTTATTTTATGATATTGTGTTGGCTTGTTCTTTAGTAGCCTGAGAATAATTTCTGGCACTAATAGTAAGTTTTAGGGATTCAAGCCTTGCTACCTTTGGAGCCAAAGCTCTAAATTTGCATGGATAATTGAATCCCCTATTTTCAAGAATGCATTTTCTTGTGGTTTTATTTCATGCTTGTAACTTTCTTGCTTGTTGTTAAAGCCTTTTGTTAGATTAGCATTTCATTGTGCAATTTATTTATGTTATGTGATTAGTTAGATTTGTGTCATGTAAGTTCATTCATTTTATGTAATTAGTGTGTGACCTATCAAGTGAATTATGCAATACCAAGTATTGTAGAAATACATTTGGTTGAATGAGTTTGGTAGTGTTTACTACTAGATAATGCTAGGCATTCAAATAATGCAGTATTATCACACGTGTGCATCCATAATAGTTTGTTGTGTTTATTTTTGGTGCATGTTCACATTTCCCAAGGCATACCTATATATTTGAAAGCACAATAACCTTCATAAGAACTTTCCATGTCTCATGAGGGTAGTTCTACATATTTGGAGGCATAATTTGACATGTTAATAATCTTGCATGGCACCTTGGTAGAAATTCCCCATCTAATGAAGACAACGGTGGCACATTAAAACCATTATAAGGATGATTATTAAGGAACCATCCAACTACTATGGGGTTTATTTATGGCTTAGAATTGTAATTTATGGGGGTTTCCCCTCGTAGCTCTCACATAGCACACATATTTATGAGAATTCACTATTTAATAGTTTTTAACCCTCAATAGTGGAGCAACCTTGCTAAGAAACCTCTAAAAGACAAATTTGCATATATTTATGAGGCATAAATCCTAATTAAAGAGAGTGATCCACCCTATTGGACACAAGCTTCAAGTAAACGACTGAATATTTTAATGGAGCAACTTGCTTCAAGCACTCCATGAGGAAATTTTACGAGATTAGATATGATGCAATAAAGTTGTTTTAGTATGACGTCTCCTAGAGGAGCCTCTAGGAGACGTATTGATTTTATAAGTAACGGATTGTTTTTATAATTAACGGCTAGTTTTTAATTTTGTATATATACTATATTTCCCTCTTCTTTTATATTGTGCCATAGCTTTGAATGATCCTTATGATGGGTGGAGGGTCCACCCAAAACTCATTGGTCACTTCTAAATTTCTACATAATGCAAATCCATATGCTTGCACACAAAATATTTAGGGTTTTCATCGTCATTTGTAAGGTTGTGTTGTACATTCTCTTTTTATCTCTTATGTTGGGATTGTTGTTTCTATTTTGGGGTTTATATTAAACATTAAGAGGTCTAAGAAGAGATTATATAGTCTCTACACCCTAATTTCATATCTGATTTATGCTATGTTATTCTCTTTAATAAAACTATATTCTCTCTAGGTAAAATAATGCAATAAAAATGCTAATGTATCTTTATGAGCTTGGTATTGTTGGCTAGAATATGGTTTTGGAGCACTATTATAACTAAGATTGATTGTTGTTTCAAACTTAAAAGTGTTTTTGACTAGAAGTGTTTTGACTCCATTTAATGCAAGGATAGCACTAATATATTTGAATTCACCACAATAAGTACTTAATAAACTATTATATTTCTAAATTTGTTTGTCAAATAATATTAAAAGTGTAATTTAAAAATCATACATAGAGAAACCCCCCTTGTGCTAGATGTAACACCCCACCCCATATGTTTTTTAGATAGTTAATCAAACATTAAGGCATATCTTGTATCTCTTTGTTTATTATATGTTCGACTTAGCTCAATTGAGAAAACTATATGTATATATTTATGAACCTACTTATATGCATCAATTATGTTTTGAGCAATCGTTTATATTATTAATGGTGACAGTCGAGTGATTTACTCCAATATAAAAACTTAAATAAAATGATAGGGTGCGTAGATACCAATGCATGTTATGATTAAATACATAAATGGATACAAAGCATATGATAGATATATTAGCTTCTTTATATTCACTAATAGTTGATAAATTTATAATTACTTGGAAATAATGAAAGGTTATGCATGATTTTATGTTTTGGATGAGCCTAACATACATGTTAGATACTTGTGATGCTAAATTTACCCTAATGACGTAGACATAGATAAAGAAAGGGTAAGTTATAAGGAATTAATTCATTGATTTGTTTATTGGTTCGATACATTGTTATAATATGAGGGATAGTACAGGTTTATGCAAGAAACTGGGTCTCCTGAACTGGTCATTTGATGACACAACTCTAAGAACAGTAATAGCAACACAATGTGATTACAGGTAGGCCATTGACCCTAATTCCAATAGGAAGGGTGGAGGTATTTCCCAATGTTTATCCTCCAAACCAAAAGTCATGGAGTGTTGTGTTAAGTGACACTCCCCAAGTTGTGTGATGATGAATTTCAAATGCTCACTGGGGAACTTAGGTCGATTTAGTCAATGCTTCTACTTACAGGTTATATCTCAGTTTAGGTTAATATAGTTGATGCTTTAGGATATTCTAGTAGAGGTGATGGAGTGAATTTACAAGTGGGTATTACTTTAGAATGTCTTACATCAATGGAAAAGAGAATGTAGTCATTGATTCCCTAAGAAAAATATTGAGGATATTCTACTTAGTACCCTTAAAAATCGATTTAAGGAAGAGAGTGTTAGGAAAAATTATTGGAGATAGTTGGTATGTAAAGGATACATTAGTACTTCAGAGTGTGACGCAATCAAAACCTAAGTTTGAAGGGTATGAATTGGAGGTAGATGGATTTTTGCAATTTCAAGGGAGGATCTATATCCTATAATAAAGAGATATTAGAAACATTATCCTCAAGGAATCCCATAGAGCACTTTATCGTGCAAATCTAGATGTGAAGAAGATGTATACAGACATGAAGAAGCTCTTCTTTTGGCCAGGCATGAAGCACAATGTAGTGAAATTTGTTGTTAAGTTCCTTGAGTGTCAACAAGTAAAGGTTGGTCATTGCCAACTATTAGGTCTCTTGCAACCTCATAATGTTCATATGTCTAAGTGGGAAGCTATTTACATGGATTTCATTGTAGGATTTCCCCTCACACTACTGTGACATGATGTTATTTTTATAGTAGTGGGTAAACTAACCAAAAGCACCCATTTTACTCCGAGGGTATTTATAAGTGAGATTATTCACCTTCCTAAATTTCCCAAAACAACATCTCAAATAGAGACTCTAGTTTTACATGCAGGTTTTGGATAGGCTTGCATTCAAATTGGGGACTTAGTTAAACTTAAGCACAACGTATCATCCTACAGATAGATGGGAAAATGGAGAATTAATCAAGTAATGGAGAACATGCTTAGGATGCATGTCATGGATCGACAAAACTATTGGGAAAAATACTTACCTTTGGTATAGTTTGCTTACAATAATAGTTATCACAACTCAATTGGAATGCCACCTTATCAAGCTTTGTATGGAAGGCCATGCAATATGTCATTGAGTTGGGATAGGTTAGAGGATCCAATGATCGTAGGGACATAATTAATTTAGGAGATGGAAGAGCAGGTAATTCATGTTAGACATCAATTTAAGGAAGCACAAGATATACAAAAGACTTATGCCAACACTCCTAGAATCGACCCCAGTTATAATATTGGAAATGAGACTTTTATTTGTATTAGACCTAATAGGAGTACTATCTGGTTTGTAAAAGGAACAAAGTTTTCACCTCTATTTATATGGCCATTTAAAATCTTTGAAAGAATTGGACTAGTGTTGCCACCCCATTTGTTGATTAAATTAGCATTGTTGTCAACATAACATCATAAGGAAACATTGATGAAATAGTCAAAAAATATTGAGCTAAAACAGTTGGCTAAGAAGAGTCGGAAGTATTATAACGCTAAGTTTCTATGAAGTGAATATTTGGACAACCCAGATCATACCAGAGAAAGATCAATGGTCTAGAAGAGTTTCCGCAATGCCAAGGTGCAACCTTGTTAAAGCTCCAGGAAGACTATAGCGGAATTCATTTTTTTTTAGAATTTATGAAAAGTGCCCTTGCAACCCGCAACCCAAAATTGCAGAAAGGAGTGTTGCGGACACCACTATGTGGAAGTCATTTTTTAGAATTTACGAAAAGCAGACCCGCAATCTGCAATCCGAAATTGCAAAAGAAGTTTTGTGGGAGACGAATTGTGGAAGCAATTTCGAGAAAAGTCGAAAAGCAGACCCACATTCTGCAATCCGCAATTGCGGAAGAAGTTTTGCAAGAGATGAATTGCGAAAGCGGTTTTCGAGAAAATTCTAAAAGCATATCCACAACCCGCAATTGAGGAACGAAGGAGTTCTCACAGATTGTGAAAAGGTTAATTGTGGAAAGGCTATAGAAAGATAAATGCGGAAAGGTCATTGTGGAAAGGTAATTGTGGAAGTGAAAAGACAGGGTGCAGAAAGATAGTTAAGGAAAGGCAATTGCGGAAGGATTTATGTTGCGGAAAGGTAATTGTGGAAGCGGAAAGAAAGTTTGAGGAAAGATAAATGTGTAAATATAATTGTGGAAAGATGGTTTACAAAAAGATAATTGTCGATATTAGATCGATGATCAGATCATGATCATTGTCAAATCAACGATCGAGAAGGATTCCGCTACTCGAAAATATGCGGAAGATAGTGGCAAGATTGGGCCGCAAAATTTGAAAGTAATCGTGGTGCCATAATTTCTCATCAACAGAATAGAATAATCTCCAAGTAGATCAACAGTCGTAAGCTAATCCGCTAGGTGAATTCACACGGTTTTAAGACAACTCTTCAGATGCGTAATTGTTACAACTGATTTTACCACACATGGTGGATCACACCTTTATGGCCTTACCTGTCCCTCTGTAGACTCTTTAGACCCCATGGAACATTTTTATACCTTTGATGTTTCCAAGATCATCCCTAAAAACATGCATTATTTTCTATACATGAGTTATAAACCTATTCTCGTGTATATACGTGGATATGACCCTCAAACCACGTACATCGGGATGTGTGCAAAAGGCCAAATAGTTTTGGAGTTTTCCTTGATGTGGATCCGAGTCACTTGTGTCTTGGCTTTCCATATGCCTTGAGATCGCTAGGATTTGACCTTTCATTACCCCATTGAAGCACTATATAAGGAACCCTTTGGATACATTGAAAGGAGAGGAATTGAAGAGCAAGAAAACTATAGTCCATTGTTGCCAGAGCTTATACTTGAGTCTACATCCCTTTGTCCCTTGGAACACTTTGTGTTCTTCCCAAGCTTGCCTTTGCTTGTGAGCTTGCTATCGAGAGATGGAGGATTGAAGTGGTGGAGGTCCAGGTGGAGGACTCAGTTTCTCCGATTCGCAGACGTGCCGACAGAGGTTGTCACTATTGTAATCTCTGGTTTATATTACTAGAAATATCTTTTCCTATCCAATAATGTGTATTTAAATGAGTATTGAATCCATGGATGCTTTTAAATGCTTATATGTTATTGATTATATATTCTAGAGTAGGTATAACACAATTATATATAGCATGCTTGTCTTGTTTGTTGAATGTTGAGAGAGAAAATTGTTAATACAAGCAAGAGTAGAAAAGCTCAACAAGGATCTACATCAACCGTCTGGAATAAGGTATATTTCGACATCCTTTAGTGTTAGATGTTTGGTTTCTCTTGCATATAGGAAAGGATTGATTTCTATGGCTACTCTGACTGTTGTGGTACCCGAAGCCATAGGAATTTTTCTCCGTAACAGAATTGGCAACCATACTGGGGATGTTCCTTATTTTTATTTGGGGTTTGGGGGCACAATGTGCTTGATATTCTTGACTTGCTCTTTGTTTCTCCTTGTTTTTGTGTTGCATTTTATAGTATGTTCATCCACTGACACTCCCCTTTATTGTTTTGACCCTTGGCCTGCTTTTTACCACTGTCTTCTCTGTATACGCAGGTTTTTAACCAAAAGTCACGTACATAAGCAGATTTTTGGCCAAAAGTCACGTATACATGCAGGTTTTTGGCCAAAATATGTGTATACATGCAGCTTTTGAGCCAAAAGTCACGTATATACACAGTTGTTCTTTAAACAGTCGCGTACATCCTCCCTTTTGGTGATTTTGATGTTGTGGGAAGTTGTTGGGTGGGTTGTGAGTGTGTTTGGGTCTTCCTTGGTTCTGATGTTGTCTGTTGGATGCTTCTTTTGTGACCAAAGACCGTCTTTTCATTGATTTTTCTTTGAAAGAAGTTTTAGTCATTTATCCTTTTTGTTTTTCCATTAGTGCATTACTCTTTTTTGTCTCGGTGTCTTGTTGGGATTGTGTTTTATACTTGCTGCTGAGACTGAGAGTTTTAGATGACTTTTATTGCATTTTTCATGCTTTTATATTGAAAAATACAAAGTAGTTGCACTCTTAGTTGAATCTTAGATATGGATTTGAGGAGGTACTTGCATTGGATTGCTTGGATGGGAGTTGTGTTTAGGCTTTCATATAGGAAGGATTGCATTGCCATTCGGAAAGGAATATATATTTATTCATCTCATGTAGTAGCATACCCTGTTTTTCATTCTACAAGATTGCACTTGGCATTGCTTGTTAGGTGTGCACTTTTATTTCACTGCTGAGTCTTCATATCATTAGTTGCACGGCCATTTTTCTTTGAGTAATTACAGCCATTAAAATCAACACATAATTTAAAATGAACTACATATTTTTTTTTATAGGGTTCACCAACAAGAATAGGTTTTAGGGTCTTGGAATAGTTCATTGTGAGTTAATTCTCCAAGACCACTAAAAAAAACAATTAGGTGTCTATCCAAGTGAGAGAGAAATCCTTGATATAATTAGTGTTTCTTAGGACACTCCTCTTACATGGGATTTAAGCATGAGGCAGCACACATGATTGTGATTGGGATGACCCTTGGTCACTTTCTATGAGCGTCGAAGATATTTCTAGGATTGTATTCGTATCTGGGGGCTCTTTTGAGAGTTTTTGACTTTGCTACCCTGCCCATATGGTCGATCCCTCCTGTAAATGTTCGCCTGAGCATTGGTTATATTGAGGTGACCTTAGTTGCCTTACCTAGGTATCACAGGGGGTACTTTCAGAGGTTATTCTATGAGTGTCATGTCCAGGTAAAGGTCAGACAGCACAGTCGCTTTATGCATTGAAGCTGAGGGACACTATAATTGGTTATGTACCTCTGCTTGTAGTGTATGGGAGTTTTGAGCCTCTTCTAAGCGAGACATACCTGCTGCATTCAGGAGCTCACGTATCCTCCCCTTGGTTTCCTTGTATTTTGGTTGTATATTTTCTTAGGAGTGTGCTCTTTGTGCTCTAGTTGGCCTTTGGGATCGTGGTTACTTGAGTATATTTATGCTCTCTTGAGTTTGGGTCCTTTTATTTCCAGCATGCCTGGTATCCTATCACCCATCCTTGGTCCTAGTACGGACCCTGTTGTCAGACTTGGGGGCATCACAGCCCCTTACCGTGCTCACAGATTTGGGAATGGTCATATTCCATCCTCTACTTCATTTATGGAGGAGTTTTATTCCCTTCGCTCGGTCTTTACACCAGTGGTCACCCTCATGGGGGTAGTAGTGGATACGTGAACGTTGGGTCTACACTTTACATTCCTTTTTATGGCCCATCGTCCACCGCACTGTTTCCTTTGAATTATTTGTCATGATCATTCCTCCCTATTCCCTATAGTTTGGATTCTTTATTAACTATTTTGGGTTGTTTTGGACTAATATGGTTGTCATGTAGGGTCCAGTTTTTGTACACTCTCTCCGAGGTTTCGACCCGTTCGTTCCTATCATAGGTATCATGTCTAAACTGACATATAGGTTAGGATTTCACATCTGCTTGCATTTTGCATGACCTTATGACTGTTTCATTTTAACCTTAGGTACAAACCCATTCCATGGGATCACAAAACCTTCTTGTTGTTGTTATAAGTGGTACTATGTGAATCATAGAGCTTTCCTATACATGGGTGTCCTAGTTAGCTCCCCTTTGCATTTGGTACCCATGCTATGAGTCCTCTCTTAGGTCCGGGAGTCCTTTGTATAGTACCACCATGACTTTGAGCAAGAGCTTCATACTCCTCTTGACCTTTATGCTGGCCATTTCCCCGGGACTCCCTTGTATATGTCAAGTTGTAATTGCATTATCATGAGTTTTGCTTGCTTTATTGAGCCTTATGGCGGCTTCCCTGACTTTGATTATAATCCATACAGCCTGAGCTTGTCCCATGTCTAGCCAAGCATAGTCGTTTTATATATATTTTGCAGCTTGATTCCCCATTTTTACCGGGAGGAGACTTTCCCCCGAGTGTCGTTATCCTACACATGTGTCCTTGCATTGAGCATAGGTATGTTCCGCTGATTGGAACTAGTATATTTGCCCATTGACACTCATATCCTACTAGTCTGTAACTATAAAGCACTTTTAGTCTTTTTCAAGCTTTTCAAAATATTTGAAAAAGTCCAAAAAAATAAAAAAAACCAAAAAGTCGGACCAGAAAAGATGTTATCTTTGGCAGCAGTCGAGTTGTGTCACCTTCAAATAGAGCACTGTATATCACATCTGTTGGTTGGGTTAATAGTTTGACTTTAGGAGCTGTACTCATTTCTCTGAGTTTATCTCCACCGACTGGTTAAGCTTCCAGTCCCTATGGAGCCTCTGTCGATGCCTCCCGTGTCGCAGAGATGTCCCAGTTTTTTATATCGATTCTATGTTTCCTACACTCAATCAACATTCTCCTTTATGCTCTTGTTCGAAGGAAGTTGAAACTTGAGTCGGCCATTCCTCCATTCTCTTGACTTTGCATGTCGGCCATTCTCGGTACTGATACTGGTTCGTGCACTTTATGATCGAGTCCTTCCACATTATATAGCCTTGCTGAGTACCTCATGGTTGATGATGAGGGATGCATTAATTCCCTCCTTCCAACAAATTTCATCCCATCGACTTCAGATCATTTATTCTGGGATAGGAATCTAGAGTCATTTTTGAGTGCCTTGAGACTTGCAGTCAGCAATGGCAGGTTCTCTCGCCATTGACAGTTTTGGGAATACATCAATGTCCCCTGATCAATGGATTCTCTCAAGTGTTCAACCTCAACACATTTATTCACACTTTTTAGTTTGCACTCTAGTACCTTGATTCCCATTTTCATTATCAGTGGGTGATCTCGCGTCTGTTAACAGTATACATCAATGACCGGTAATCAGACGATGGACTACTATGTTCAACCTTGACACCTCTATTCACATAGTAGGACATGTACTCATAGTGGATTATGTAGAAGACATTCCAAATTGGTGGCATTTCATATATGCTACCTCCTTGATCGTGCCAGTGTTCATGAGATTTCAGCTCTCGTGACTTGATTCCAGTGTATGTCAGATATTTCCAACCATTATGGAGATCTTGATCCATTATATATATTCAACTTTCATGGATATCATGATCCTTTGTATATCTTCATCATGGAGATTCTGATCTATCTATATTGTACGTGGCGATGACCACACATGTCATATTTTGCATCATGCCTATTCATGGCCATTGTACTCTTATGTATTCGGGACTGCTATATCTACTTGCAGTTATGTGCAGAGTTTGATCATTGTATTATACTATTGGATGGATGGTTCTTCCACCTGGTTCTTCATCACTCCACTTCTGGGATGGACTTATAATGTATTTCAGCCATCGTATCACCCCTCTGACCTCACACATTAGGGGGCATCTGTTACAGCTGATTTTACAAGACATGGTGGATCACACCTTTATGACCTTCCATGTCCCTCTGCAGACTCGTTATACCCCATGGACCATTTTTGTACCTTTGATGTTTCCAAGATCATCCCTAAAAACATGCATTATTTGCTATACGTGACTTTTAAACCTATTCTCGCGTATATACGCGGATATGACCCTCAAACCCATGTACATCGGGATGTGTGCAAAAGTTCAAATAGTTTTGGAGTTTTCCTTGATGTGGATCTGAGTCACTTGTCTCTTGGTCTTCCATATTCCTTGAGATCGCTCAGATTAGACCTTCCATTACCCCATTGAAGCACTAGATAAGGAACCCTTTGGATACATTGAAAGGAGAGGAATTGAAGAGCAAGAAAACTATAGTCCATTGTTGTCAGAGCTTATACTTGAGTTTGCATCCCTTTGTTCCTTGGAACACTTTGTGTTCTTCCCAAGATTGCCTTTGCTTGTGAGCTTGCTATCAAGAGATGGAGGATTGAAGTGGTGGAGGCCCAGGTGGAGGACTCAGTTTCTCTGATTCGCAGACGTGCCGACAGAGGTTGTGACTATTGTAATCTCTGATTTATATTAATAGAAATATATTTTCCTGTCCAATAATGTGTATTTAAATGAGTATTGAATCCATGGATGCTTTTAAATGCTTATATGTTATTGATTATATATGCTAGAGTAGGTCTAACACAATTATATATAGCATGCTTGTCTTGTTTGTTGAATGTTGAGAGAGAAAATTGCTAATACAAGTGAGAGTGGAAAAGCTCAACGAGGATCTACATCAACCGTCCAGAATAAGGTATATTTCGACATCCTTTAGTGTTAGATGTTTGGTTTCTCTTGCATATAGGAAAGGATTGATTTCTGCGGTTACTCTGTCTGTTGTGGTACCACAAGCCATAGGAAGTTTTCTCCGTAACAGTATTCTCTTTGAGATTTGTTTAAGTGTCATTTCGCATCTGTCCTAGTGAACAAAAATTTGGCGATGACCACATCTGGAGAAAAATTTGGCATAACAACTAAAATCGGAGATAATTTAAGTTTAGTTAACTATGAAAAATCTATTTTTTATTAAAACTGAACTTAATGATGAAGATCAACATTTGAGAAAGAACACTAAGAATTTCGACAACGCTTCAATGAAAAGACACGATAACTCAAGTAAAGATATGATGATATTTATGCATAATTCAAACCTAGAGGGAAAGTGTCTCTACAATCGAGATCAATGTAGCAGCAAGTAAAACAGAGACCAAGGAAGACATAAGAAGATTTGGAAGTCTAAAGAAATCAAATTAGGGAGGCAGGGTGGTGTTAGGGCAAGGTAAATGCTGCAAGGGGGTTGTAGCCTCCTTCCAGTAGTTGTTGGTAAATGGGGTGTCGAAGCATCCTTTCAGTAGTAGTTGATAAACCAGGGGTTTGTAGCCTCCTTCCAGTAGTAGCTTGTAAAAAGGGTGTTGTAGCATCCTTGTCTATTGTAGTAGGCAGAAACCAGGGTGTTGTAGCATCCTTCAATTGTAGCTGAGAAACTTAGGGATTGAAGTCTGTTGATGAATTTATCATTGATGCCAACATGGACTTGCAGTGGCCCCACGATATGTCATTGATGCCACCAAGTCCCACCTTGCAGTGTCTTGGACTCCTTACAGAGTGGGTTGGTGCCTTGAAGCACCTTGTACCCAGTTGACAAGGTCTCTATACCCACAAGACTGGATCTTGATGCCACGACCTTGCTAAAGATGTTGAAGACCCTACTGATGGCGCTGAAGACCCTGCCAATGATGATGAAAGCCTTGGTGATGATGCTAAATCCCTTCTGGACGATGGAGATGTCTTGGTTGACATGTTGAAGCCTTTGGAACTTTGAAGGAATGGTGAAGGTATTGTGGCTCATTTGTGTGGTGATGAGGTACTAAAACCCTTGAAGATGGTGTGTTTCCTTTATGGATTGATAAAGGACATGATGACCATAAAGGGTTGATAACCCTTAAAGCTCTTGACATATGAGCACATGATGTAGGGTGGCTTGGGCCCGCTTGGATGCTTTGAAATCCCTTAAGGCCATAAGAAGAAGTCCATTCAGGATAAAAAGTTTATTTGAATTAGAATATTAATACACCAGGTTGGCCCCAGTAAAAGAAGGAAGAAGAACCTTAGAACCAAGACAGGTTGGCCCAGTTTACAATAAAGAAATAAAAATAAATAAATTAAAAATATATATATATATATATTATTTTGTGAAGTCAGCTCATTAAAAATACATAAGTCGGCTCAGCCTAAATAAAAATATATTTAGATTTCAAGTCAGCTCCAAATAATAATAAAATAAAATAAAATTATTATTGTGATAGGTCGGCTCATGAAAAATCAGTATAAATAAGAGGCAACCGGCCTCATTTTAAGTGTGCAATTTCGGATCTGCTCTGAATTTTCGAGACTAAGGAAAATTCATCTCTAAGGCAGCCGCAGAACAGCAGGAGCAGGGAAATTCACTGAGGAGCAGTTGTCTGGAAATCTCGGATAGCAGTCTGCGTCTTTATTTTTACATCTTTCACATGTTGACAGTCCACTCTTGGACGTGTTCTAGGTTAACCTATGCTTGCAAAACAGTCTGATCTTTCTTTTTTTCACAGACTTGAAGATGATGGTGCTTGAACAATCCATTTTTTTATGATGGCTACTTAGGGTCTCTCTCCCAGCATCTACACAGTCCGAGGATGGACTTGTGTTGAATTCCTTTCAACAGCATACATCCACATTCTGCTTGATCTGAGTTTTGCAGCAGAGAAGCAGTATGAGTTCTTCACGTTTCTTAGGTGTTGGATGATGGTCATCTACAGAACAGTCCCAACATTTGACTAAGGTAAAATGCAGAAGCAGTAAGCTGTTGACTGAGGTTAATTTTCAGTGGAGTAAGGGTGGACTAAAGTGAAGAATTCCCTGACTGAAATTCGGGTTGCAGAAGTGTTGAAATTTTGTAACAACAGTCCGAAACTTTGCAACAGTAGATGTTGACTGAGGCAAGTGTGGACAGTGGAAAACTCTGGTAGCAGCAATAATCTCTTGGTGGTTTACAGTAGTTCATTTTGTACTTGCTTGGGGTCAAAACCAATCCAACGAAGGAGGAAGATATAGAGCTCACAGTTGAGGCTCTTCACTGGGAAATTCGGATGAGCAGACTGTGGTAGCAGACGCAGTTCTGAATTTTTTTTTTGGAAGTTTTTTTTTAATTTTTTACTTGTCACCAGTCAGAATTCTAGCAGCAGGCTAAGATTCGGTGTAGGAACTATCCATGTTCTCTTTTCTTTTTCACAAATTTACAGCAGTCCTTTTTGGACTTGCCTGGTATCAATTTAAACCAACGAATGTGTGAGGAGGAGCTCGTGAACTGTGGAAATTCAGCTAGCAGCAGAGGCCTGCCTTACACGATCTTTTGTTGAGGTAAGTGACTAATAAAATTTAGTAAGAGCAGCAACAGCAATGTAAAGGAGCAACACTGTGCTCTGGGTGGACTGTTGACAGTCCCTAAATTATTGCAGACCCAAAAAAATTGCAGACATTCATAAGCATAAGCAGCAGATCTGAATTCTTTCTTGGGGTTAATATTTATGCCAAGTTTCTTTTGAAGTTTGACAGAGTGCAGCAAACACATAAAAACATTGAACTGAAGGCTTTATTCTACAGATCTGAACCAAGTCAACAAGTTTACAAGCCCTTCATTCTACGGTGGTGAAGACGGAATTTGGAATGACCAACAAGTTGCATTCATCTACTGTGGCAACTTGATAAACATCCCGAGGTTGATGCATGAACATTCAAGGCATATATGAAATCTGAGTTACAGCCTGCTTGGTTGAGTTTGAACAAGTCTGATTTGGTGATTCTTTGGGGTCCTCTATAGCAGTAAAGTTTGGAAGGTGACATGCAAAGACAAAGGTCATCCACAGCATGCATACAGTGATATATGCTTACTCTAGCATAATTGAAAAACCTCAAGCACTGACAAAAGAAAATGTGTACTGAATTCCTAGCATAAGAAGCATATGCTCTCTTTGTGAAGACAGTAGGACAAAGTCTCTTTTAAGAGTACAGTAGTTACAAGAAGAGTTCCTCTTTTATTTCCATAGTTCACATGTGAAGAGTTTCTAGAAGGCCTTTCTAACTTCAGTGACAAAGTGTGATTTGGCAAGAGATTTGACAAGTGACATGATAGTGAAAGCAGTTGTTCAATGATAGTGACAGGACTAATATTTGGACTGTTTATATTGAAATGATATGACAAAGATAAGATGAGTTTGACAATGATTGCTAAGATGTGACAGTGATTGATTTGATAGCAGTGACAACTTGAATTGCCAGTGACAAATTTGACATGATTGCATAAGCATGTATAGTGGTGTATTGATGAGGATGATGGTGCTTTAACTCCTATTGCTTGTTACATTATTGATATGATGATATGATGAACTGAAAATGGTCTTGATGCATGACTACTCAGTCAAGACATGACCAGTGACAAAGTAGACAAGATATGACAAGTTGTATTGCAGAATTTTGACCAGCAGGACGTTACACCTACAGCTATGAAGACCTTGATGATGAGCTGACCTTGATGAGCGTTGACTTGACAAGTAGCACTGATGAGCAAACCATGCAGGATTGCAGCAGTGAAGAATGATGAGCAAGTAAAGAGGATGAGCAGCAGAGATTAACCAAAGATTGATGAGCAGCACTGAGTCCCTGAAATATATCTGAGCTAGGGTGCAGTAGAAACAAAAGGACCAGTCAAGTATATTACAGCAGTTAACTCAAGCAGCTACAAAAATGATTAAAGCGATATGACAATGATGATGTGGACAGTAAGATGATGTGGCAGTGAGCACACTTGACAGTTATTTGTGGGTGTGATGAGTATGATGAGACATTGAGCTATTATTGTAAAAGCAAGTTGATCTTGTTTTGAGGTTAGGATACCTCAAACCCTTCTTAGCAGGGTCTAAGAAAACCAGGCAGGGTCCTGGATGCAGAGTAGGTGCTCTTCATATCAGTAGGTTTTGATTTTACCTAACGGTTGTAGCCGGACCACAACTAATACAAAAAGATTACAAAATTACATTATGTTGTGTTCTTTTGGGTTATGGTTCTTGATGATTTAAATGCTATGATATGTGAATGATGAAGTTTATGGAATGATTATGAGATTGGTTGAATGATGAATTGTTAGTTAATTGTGACAAGCTGAGAAAATTTTAAAATTGGCTTCACACTGATTCACCCCCCCTCTCAGTGTCTAACAAAGTCTCCAGCAAGTTGTAGCTTGCAAAAACAATTGTAAATATAATTTTGCAGTTATAGGAAGTGTTTGTGGTTTTCCCAATTGGGGNNNNCCCCCCCCCCCCCCGCTCTCAGTATTGTCCAATATTCTAACAATTGGTATCAAAGCAGGATCCTTTGCTACAGTCTAAGCCACTAGAAGGAATATCCTATTAAAAACCACTATGGATCAACAAGAATGGATTTCCTCCAACATAGCTCCAGTACTTAATAAAGAAGGATATGTATTATGGAGCATGAAAATGAGAGTGTACTTACAGTCATTAGGATATGGAGTATGGAATTCAGTAATCTATGGTTACATCCCACCAAAAAGAGTAAGGACTACATCTCAAAAAGAATCCAAGAAAAATCCCACCAAAAAGAATAAGGACTACATCTCAAAAAGAATCCAAGAAAAATAACTCAAGGGAAATGGAGGACATACTTGATGGATTAACTCAACCCATCAAATAGAAGACATGACAATGTATCTCATCTAAGGAATTCTGGGTCAAATTGGAGAAACGTTACTAATTTAAACAAAGAGCAGAAACAAGCCTTGCTATTTTCAAGAATGATAGTGATGATGAAGAACCTTGCAGTCATAAGGAAGGTCAAAGGAGTAAAACCATATACAAGAAAAACTTCTATACCATGGAAGATAGTGAAGATAAAGAGACAAGTGAAGATGAAGAAAATCTATTCATGGAGACAGTAACTTCAGAAGATGAATCAGATGTGGAAGAAGAGGTGGACCTAAAGGTAGAACTCATAAGTGCCCTTGAAGAATTAAGAAAGAGAAGAATGAAGAACAAATCTTTGAAAGAACAATTGTAAAAATACCAAGAAGAGACCGAGAGTTTAAAACAAGAAGTTGTAAAAATCAAGAGAGAAGTAGAGAGGCTAAAAGATCAACAGATTGTTAATGAAAAGTTCAAGGAGAAAATACAAGACTCTGAAAGACTTGAAGCAAAAGTCATCCTACTTAGGAAGAAGCTTGATGAGAAATCCATTCAATCAAAATTTGAGAACAACTCAAGGATGTTAGATGATATCTTAAGTAGCCAAATACCATCAAGCGATAAATCTAGATTAGGATATGACAAAGAAAAGAAGCCAAAATATTCCTCTTTCATAGACCAATATGAAAGAAGCTATGTTGTTGCACTCAAGAAGGAATAAAGTAAGAAATATGCTCCTCTCTTAAAAAGAACAGATATGGTGCCTAGAATACCAATGACAAGTAGATATCAACAACTCTTTTTTGGTCATTGATACTCTTGTAATAAATTTGGACATAAAGCCCTGAATTGCAAAGCATGTGAAAGGTTTCATGTATATAAGAAGAATACACCCAAGCAGTAGAAGAATTACAGGAAGACTAAATTCAATCATCGGAATTTTGCCCAGATAAAAATTTGAGAAGATATGAAAATGAAAATAGCCATTGCAAGCAGAAAGATCAAAGATTCTCTAAATATAAAAAGGCATTCTTTGGATATTGTCATTGTTGTCATAAGTTTGGTCACAAGGTTGCTGATTCCAGAACCAAGAGAAAAGATCAAAGTTTGAGAAGGAAACAAGACACAAACACATTAAATGATAGAAGACCAGTGAGCAAGGTACCTCATGGAAAGATATGGAGAAGAAAGTCAGATTACAAAGACTCAAAAGAAACGCAAATTTCAAACATCAGTGAAGTTTCCAAAGATGATGATAAGCATAATAGTGCTATAGATAAAAATGACATCCATTATGAGGGAAAATAAGATAAATATGTAAAATAATACCCTAATGGAGATGAAGATGATAATGGTGGATGCCTTTTCTATAATTCTCTCATGACCTAGAAGAGAACCCTGAAATTAGCAATAGAAGGGATCATATACTCAAGGGGAGTTAATATCAGGAAATTGCAATTGGTATTTGAAAGTAATCAATATCAGATGGTAAGAATACAAATATATCTTCATGAAAGACAAGAAGTAGAGTAGAGGTAGCAAATTGAAGAAAAACATTTTGTCTAGAAATCATCTATGTGACAAGCACGCTTAATGGTTGAAGTGTAAAAGAAAAATTAGAGAAGACAAGAGATGATCATGGTTAAATGATAAGACTGTTGTATGGTTGAAATAGAGAAAAGTGTAAGACCTGTGAAGTAACATGAAAATTTTAAAATGCGTGAGCCACGAGGACCATGAAGTTTGTAATCCAATAGAAGATGAAAATTATCCTTATTACTCAAAATATGAAGTCATGACACATAAATTAAAAACTTTGTCCATCCTAAAATTATTCATTTTATCACATCTTCCACATTTCACACTTTGAGGATTTGATAATCATGTTTTCATGGTTGATGAGCACATGTAAATATTAATACAAGAACAGATTTGAAGGGTACCATTTAGACAATCTTAAGGACTATCTGATAGCGAAATTATGAACTGTCATTTATGTGAGTTGAAATCATTCTTGATATAATCTTTTAAAAAGCAGTTTTAACTACAAAAATTGTTGATAGTGGAAGAAAACTCAAAGCTGATATGAAAGATAAAGATGCAGTTTATTGAAAAAGTGCTAGGTTGAGTAATAGTAGCAGTAAAGACTGTGAAGGAACAATTGGTATTCAAAACACATATCCATTTGATGATTTTCTTTCTAAATTTGTCTCTCAGAAGCATGTTTATGAACTTGTAGCAAATCCTATTGTTACTTCGGACCAAGGAATTATGGTGCAAGCTATGAAAGAAGAATATAGTATCAATCAAGCTAGTTAAACCCTGGTCAATGTCTAAAGGAACAAGGACATATGGATAATAAATTGCTTTCATGGCATTGAAGACTCCTTAAGAAGAGAAAGTTACATGATACATTTTTTCACCATTTTTTAAAGAGCAATTTATGGAAAAAAACTAATGGTGAGTGTAAACCCTATCACATGAAGAGGAGAAATGTTGATAGAGGGAGACACATTCATAGGGGGGGTGATTTTAAAAATCTATGGTCCATAAGTAAATAATTCTGAGTGGTTTTGATATCCTCAAAGGTGGATTGATGTTGTTGATATGAAACTGTAATGCTTACAATTTATGTTGTTGCGTATTGAAGTTACTGTGTTAAAAATTACGGTCTCTTGAAGTAATATCTACATCTTCAGATCATTAAAAAAACACAGGAAAACAAGATCATCGTTCAAATAGAAATGCAAGTATACTTTGTTGTGTTGCTTATACATGACTACAAACTATAATATTCTAAAGGAATATAGAAAAATGGAGTAACGTTACAAGGGGGAGTTTTTCTCGAAATTTTGTCATTGTTTTCAAAGGGGGAGAAAATTGCCTAAAGGAGAAAATGTTGCAATCAATTCCAAAGGGGCAGATTGTTGATTAAATTGGCATTGTTGTCTACATAATATCATAAGGAAACATTGATGCAATAGTCTAAAAAGATTGAGACAAAATAACATAGTTGACTAAGCGGAGTCGAAAGCATTATAACGCTAAGTTTCTATGAAGTGAAGATTTGGACTGACCAAATCATAAGAGAGAGAAAGATCAATGTTCTAGAATAGTTTCTGCAATGCCAAGGTGCAGGCTTGTTAAAGTTGCGGGAAGACTATTGTGGAAGTCATTTTTTTTAGAATTTATGAAAAGTGCACTCGCAACCTGAAATTGTGCAAAGGAGCGTTATGGACACCACTTTGTGGAAGTCATTTTTTAAAATTTATGAAAAGAAAACCCGCAATTTGCAATCCACAATTGCGGAATAAGTTTTGCGGGAGACGAATTACGGAAGCAATTTTGAGAAAAGTCAAAAAGAAGACCTGCAATCCGCAATCCGTAATTGCGGAAGCAGTTTTCGAGAAAATTCGAAAAGCAGACCCGCAATCTGCAACCTGCAAGTGCAAAAGGAAGGAGTTCACATAGATCACAGAAAGGTTAATTACAGAAAGACAGTTTGTAGAATGATAAATACAAAAATTTCATTGCGGAAAGGTAATTGCAAAAGCAAAAATATAGGTTGCGAAAAGATAATTGCGGAAAGATAGTTGCGGAAAGGCAATTACGGAAGGATTTCTATTTCAGAAAGGTCATTGCGGAAAGGTAATTGTGGAAGTAAAAAGACAGTTTGAGAAAAGATAAATGTGGAAATATAATTGCAGAAAGATAACTATGGGTATTAGATTGATGGTCGGATCATGATCGTTGTCAGATCAACGATCGAGAAGGATTATGCTGTGTGAAAATACGCAGAAGATAGTGGAAATATTGGGCCATGAAATTTGAAAGTAATCATCGTGCCATAATTTCTCATCAACGGATGAGAATGATCACCAAGGAGATCAACAGTCGTAAGCTAATCTACTAAGTGATGTCACACGGTTTTAAGACAGCTCTTCGAACACATTATCTCTTTGAGATTTGTTTAAGTGTCATTTCACATCCATCCTACTGAACGAAAATTTGGCGATGAGCACATTTGGAGAATAATTTGGCAGAATAGCTAAAATTGGAGATAAGTTAATTTTAGTTAACTCTGCAAAATATAAGTTTTATTGAAACTAAACTTAATGATGAATATCAGCATTTGAGAAAGGACATGAAGAATTCCTACAACGCTTCAATGAAAAGACATGATAACTCAAGTAAATATATGATGATATTTATGCATAATTCAAACCTGGAGGGAAAGTGTCTCTACAGTCGAGATCGATGTAGCAGCAAATAAAACAGAGACCAAGGAAGACATAAGAAGATTTGGAAGTCTAAAGAAATCAAATTAGGGAGGCATGTTGGTGTTAGGGCAGGATACATGCCTACAAGGGGGTTATAGCCTCCTTCCAGTAGTTGTTAGTAAATGGGGTGTCGAAGCATCCTTTCAGTAATAGCTGATAAACCAGGGAGTTGTAGCCTCCTTCCAATAGTAGCTGGTAAAAAGGGTGTTGTAGCAGGCATAAACCAAGGTGTTGCAGCATCCTTCAATCGTAGCTGAGAAACTTGGGGATTGAAGTCTCCAGGAAGTTGTAGCTTGCAAAAACAATTGTAAATATAATTTTGCAGTTATAGGAAGTGTTTGTGGTTTTCCCAATTTGTCATCCATGATAAATTTGTGTTCTTTGTATCTTGTTGATTCTGTTTGTTATTTATTCTTTTAAAAGTGGTTAAAATTGTTAAAAAGGTAACAATATTGATTCACCCCCCCCTTCTCAGTATTGGTCAATAATCTAACACCATTTTCATAAAACTTATGATGTTTTTCATGTATGTATATTACACCATTATATGTTGACAAATCTCATAAGCTAAATTGGACGGAACTACAAGTTTCGGGTGATGGAAACTTCATGGTCGAACCGCTATGCATATTGGACTACAGGGCTTGACGTCTCAAGCACTACTTAATGGACTAGGTTAAGGTCCAGTGGGACAAGTATAGCCTAGTATTTGCTACTTGATATGATGGAGAAACCATGCATCAGGATTATCCCACACTTTTTTTTACCGTAACTTTTGGAGGAATTTTTCTTAAGGGTGGGTGTATGTAATTCCCCATATTTTTATTAGACTTTTAAACAACATTAAGACCTATCTTATTTGATTTCTTATTATCCGTTGCACTTAGTTCCATTAAGAAAACTATATGTGTGGATTTATGAACCTACATATATGCAACAAATATGTTTTGAGTTATCATTTATCTTATTAATGTTGATAGTCATGTGATTTATTCTAGTATGAAAAATTAAATAGAATGGTAGGGTATGTGGATACCAATGCATGTAATGATTAAATGAATAAATGGATGCAATGCATATGATGAATAGATTACCTTCTTTATATTCACTAGTAGTTGATAAATTGGTAGTTACTTGGGAACAATGAAAGGTTACCCGTGATCTTATATTTTGGATGAGACTAACCCATGGGCTAGGGAGGCTAAGTGATATCTAGACACTTGTGATAATAAAGTTACCCTAATGTCATAGACATCAACAGAGAAAGGGTAAGTTATGAGACATTAATTTGAGGATTTATTTATTGGTTCGATACATCACTATGATATGTGGGATAGTATAAGTTTATGCATGAAACTAGGTTGTCGAAACTGGTCATTCAATTATGTAACTTTAAGAACAACATGATTATTGATAGGGTGTTGACCCTAGTTCCAATGGGAGGGGTGGAGCTATTTCCCACCGTTTTTCCTTTTAAACCTAGAGTCGAGGGAGGGTTGTGTTTAGCCACGCTCCCCAAATTGTGTGATTGTAGTTATTGATTTCTTTCTAAGGAAGTTAGGTAAACTTAGTTAATTTTCCAATTATGGGTTATATCTGGGATTAGGTTAATATAATTGACGCTCCATGATATTCCAACAAAGGAACATATAAGAAGTGGAAGTTGGAAGTAGGTTAGGAAGGAAAGATGATTTAGATTAGTAAGGATACATATTGGAATTTCGAATGTCGCTTTATCTATACTTGGTTCCTTTGACTTGTAAATGATTTTTAAATTCATTAAGGTAAACCTAAGTATAATGTTTGATAAGCGTTGATGTATTTTGATTTAATTAATAAGATTACATAATGTTGTGATTACAAAATTAATGGCATGCAAGTGTGGTTACCTTGCCCTGCATGTGATTATTGTTGTCTTGTCATTCAGGAACTATGGTGATGGTTACGTATAGTAAACACACAAGCTATGTGTACATTTGTCACACATACATACCTTGCACGCATACACTAATATTAATTAGTATTTGTTGGAGATTAAATTGTTATTATTAATCATGGTTGGTGGGTGTAATAATGATGAAATTATAGTATTATAATCAACATTCATTTGCATTTGCATTAGTTACATTCCTTGCATTTCATTTAGTTATCGTTTGGTATACATATTTCCCATTTGCACATCATTTTGTAACTTGTTTCATTTAATGGATACCAAACATGCATTGATGTGAGTGATATTTGACTTACCCAAGAATAATTATGATAGGTATTTATTTTATTATTTTATTATATTTTGATTTACGAGATATGAGTTGATTTAATGAGAGATCCTACCTTATTAATTGGGTTGTGAGACCATTAAGAAGGTAGGTAAGCTATTATTATATAATTTGTGGACCTTCATAGGGCATTCTTGAGAAGAGAGGAAGGCAATGGTAAGAGGAGGTTGAAAGGGGACCATGGTGGATGATACAGGGGTTGGGTTGATCCAGATTTATGTGAGAACAAAATGAAAGAGCATATATAGAACCACATATGCAGATATAATGTAGGAAACACAGTTATACAATAAACTCGAATTCTATTAATTGAATGAAATATAACATACCATAAAATAAAAGTAGCTAGAATTATGGTAGCTTTATCTCTGAGAAGAGATGTGGCGCCTACACTCATTTGTCACAATCTGATTACAAAAGGAGGCCAAAGGGCCTTCTTGTCACAATCATGGGGGAGAAAATCATAACCCTAGGATATGATCTGTAAAAAGGTTTATGGGTCTCGAGGTGGTTAGTTGAGGTGTCAACTTCCCAAGAGCATAACTTTTGCATACGATCTACATTTAGGGAATTTAGTAGCTCATTAGAAAGGTCTGGCCAAGAAGTACACATTTCATTCATCTAATATTTCCTTTAGCTACTACCTTTGACTACAACTAGACTATGGAGTCCCTAAAAAAATGCCATTTAGGACCTCAAAACAACCCCAAATGTTTTGGACAATAAAATCCGTAAAAACTGCCATAGTAGAAAAAATATCTTAAGCTGGTGCAATAGGTGGGTGGCCACCAATATCCATTTGGAGCAGTCCTCTGACCTGAAAATTTTCCAAAATGGAAATATTATTTGATCTAATGGAATAGGCAGGTGACCACTGATATCTATCTGAATCATGGGTTACGGACATTTGGAAGAGAAGGAGTTGAGGAGAGAATACAACGTGAGAACTTGAAACTGAATCCTAGAGAGGTTTAGTGACTATTGTTTTTGTTATTGGAGTTGTGGGCATGGAGGGCTAGGAAACCCCATATGTTTCCTAGAACTAGTAAATTAGCTACTAGTTGATTAAGAGGAATAATCCTACTTTAGTTAACGCTACTTTGAGTCCAACTAGACTACTATAGGAATGATATTTCAAATAGTTTCCTAAGATAATGTACTATTATTTCTCTTAAAAATGCAGTGAATTGGTAAAATGATATGTTGACAAAGATAGTAAGGACTATGGTAAAAATTATACCAATATGCTAGAATTAAGGAATCATACACATGAATTATTATATATAAAAATATACATTCTTACATGCAAAAATATGCATTATTATATGTTGATAAAATTGGGTTATTGTCATTAGTATTTTATTTCTAACACCCATCATTACAGTGGGTGATACACCAGAGAAGAGACAACCTAAAGTAAATGGAAATCCTACTAAGGTAACATTAGGGAGGGTTTGTAATAAGTCACCCTAAGTTTTCATTCTTACATAGACTTTAATATTTTAGAAGTGTGTATTTAGAAGGTAACATATAGGATTAGATTCGCTTTCTTGCAATGCATTTTACAATATTAATGTGTGACCAACTAAGTAGTTTTGCAATACTAAGTATTATATCAATGTGTTTTGTTGAATGAACTCAATTAGATTAGGAATTTCTTATGAGTGAACTAAGTTTCCTTAGTTATATTTCACAATTATTACATGAATTTTAATTTGCACTAGGATAGAGAAAGACTAAAGGGAAAAAAATTATCAATAAATTTAGCATCTTCAGATCATGGAATCATTGTGGTTGCATATATAGTGCCAACAGTTGGAATTTTTTTATGCTCTCAAGTTGATAATTAAAGTGGTCCCTGAGGCATATTGGGCCCATTAATCCAAGCATTGTTGGAGACCATGAATTTCACTCAAATGATGGTATTCTAGAAGCCATGTCTGCTCCTTATTATCCATGAGATGATATACACCATCATTATAATTTCCTTCCTTGGGATGTGTTCACCCAAAAGAATCCATCTTAGTAATATTCTAATGAAACCAAGGATTTTTTAAATCCTAGACATGTTGATTGGTTAAAAAATGCAATTCCTACTTTAGATGCCTTTAAGGAAGGCAACATGGCCAATGTTTCTCTCACCCTCAAGATGGACATTTATGTTACCCCTGACGTCATTGAAAACATCCTTTTTGGAGTCGCTTATTCCCTTAAAGAAGTTAATACTTATAAAGCTTGTTTCAAAGAATTTCATGACATATTTGTGTGATATTATTTAGAAATGTCCATAATCGATCCTAACATTATTTAACAATGCATTAACACATGGCTATATGCATTCCCTATTGATAGAAACAAAGGCCTATCCATCCCATTAAAGATTTGGACATCAAGGTAGAAAATCGATAAACTCTACTCACCCAATTTTATTTATCCAAACACTTTACATATTGGATATCCATTCTTATCATTTCCAACAAAAAAAACAAGGCACCATTCATGTTATTTTTTTTATCTTCATAGTGCTTGTCCCAAAGACAATTACCTTATGTATTTCATCAATCAAACAATTAATTCTTGCAATAATTATGAGGTCCTATCCTTCGTGGATGGATTCTTAGGTTATGATGAGATCAAGTTTCACCCACAAGATCACCTTCACTAACCCTTGCGGGACTTTTACTTACTGTGTTATGCCTTTTAAATTTAAAAATATTGATGACGCTTTCTATCATGCCATGTCATATTGTTTTCATGACTTGAATCATATCATCCTTGCTTTTCTCAATGATCTCACTACTTGCATTATTTAGGTCTCCACGACCATTGCAATATGATAAACATAAAAACCTGGCTGGGTCAATATTGTTACCAACATCGGCTCCAATTGGGGACAACATATCCCCGCAATCTGCTGAGAATAACAGACCAAGTGCCTTCTTGAAAGCGTGGCTCATCATCTTGCCACTACCGAAATTGGAAACCTGCCTTGAACAACGCTCGCGTGAAAATATAAACATGTGACAGCATGTCCCATGTACCTGGTCAAGGCATGTTCTAAAATCCTAGACTAAAACCATGAAACTGTACATGATCCATTTGTCCTCTTTTCTACTGTGAAGAAATTGAGCATGCCTTCTAATAGAAAAATTACCAAGCAAACTAAAAATAAAATTGGCCTGCGAACTAAAAATAAATGCTTTCTTGCAAGCGTATTCTTATAATATGCATCCTACTCTAAACAACATGCAACCTCCAATCAAGTGTATTATGTACTCATGTTTCCAACTTCACCAAGTGAGTAACTTCATAACAGAAAGAGCTTGCAAGTTACCACTAAATGAGACAGAATAAAGACAATATGATAGATGTAGTGGCACCTTGTACCTATAGAAAAAGCTTGTCATTGGTTTGAAAAAAATTAACATTAGAGACCTCCACGAACTAGGACCCATATAGACAATTACAAAATCCTAAGAGGCATGACATAACATTATTGAGCCATGACTAAAACCTTGCTCCTCATCACTAGGAGAAAACTGTGTATACTTAATTCCTGCTCCATCTAGCTCTTCCAATGGTGATTACTCTAACAAAAAATCGATCTCTAAATGATGCACTCAATCATATCTTCCCATAAAAGTTTAATACCATGTCATTCAAATTCAACACTTAAAAGATTTTCATCATTTATTTTTAAGTGCTCATGAGTAGGATGATTATTGTGAATTTCTAAACATAACTGCTGAACAATATGGTATGTTTGAGGACCCGTTCCTTTTAACAATCCTTCTCATATAGAAAATTATGGGATAAAAAAATATGGCAGCTATCTCTTCTTTAAAATTAGAGTTGTTCTATTGAATTGTTGTAGGGTGTGTAAGCATTTGTACTTGATTATGTTGGGAAAGTACAACCTTTGAGCAATCTTCCTCATGTTTCTAAGCATCTAAATCTTGTGCAAGATCCTTCAATATTTGCTCAACCAACTCTTGCTTGACATGAGCATCCTCAAAATATTCTATTAAATCAAATGTTCAATTATTCACCCTATGATGTGTTGTATTATGGATGTCTATTGTTCTCAACTCCTTAACAACATAATTCTTTTGTTAAATTTGTGAACCATTGATCTACAGGAAAATAGGAAAGTTTTAGGAAAGGAATTATACAGTGGAATAATCAAAGAGAATGTACACTGAACAAGAAATTCATGCCACCAATTTCAAATAAATCGGACAATAATTGCTCATATAATCACAACATGAATCTTCATTCATTAATAAAAAATGATTATATATTAAATAGAATTTGAATGCTAAATATAGGATTTGAATCTATCAGCTCAAGCTAACTCTATGTGTCTAAATCAGTGTTGGATTTCACTAGTCTAACTCCGGATGTCTAAATCAGTCTACAATCAATTAACTGATGAGGTAGGTGGGAAAAAGGCACCACTCTCCCTTTATGCATGAAAAATTGGTGCTAGGCTAGCTGAAAATGATCTAACTAATTGTAACTAGAGGTTAACTCATCATAATTGCTTACCTACCACAACCAACTGATGGACGTTGCTAGTGGGACTCATAGTGGGCTCCTATAATGTAGGGATAGGTATCAGAGGCACATAAACTCGTGAATGCATATGAAGTAAGTGGACGATAACCTCTATGTGTGTCCCCCACACTCTAGTATATTAATAATTACACCATAAGTTAGGCAAATAGACCAAATAGACTATATTGGACAAAAGAGGATTAATTAATCCCAACACCCCCCCTTAGTCCTAACTTTAGNCCCCCCCCCCCCGAAATCAGGAATCAATAACTTTTGTTGCAATCTGCAACTATGTGGAGCAGTAATGCATAATCTTGGTTCTTCTGTGCATTAGCATCATGGGACTATGCATGTGAGCCTCTCCAAACTAAATGATTATGTCTGGAGGAATTTTCCTCCTCGAAAGAACATGAATATGCTCAACTGAATCAGGAACATAAACAGCTACAAGATGAAAATTGAACCCATGTAGAGCAACTGAGATCAACTGATGAGAGAGAAAAAGTGCTTGAGAATTCAAACCATGTGAGGTAAACCCAAGAAAATTATATGTTGCAGCCTTGAACATCAAACCATGTGAGGTAAAATCAGCTCCGGGTGTTAGGAGCAAGTGTCCAGGCGAATGCAGGATGTCTTTGTCTTTACTAGTATTGTGAGGAGATGAGCATGTGATCAAGTAGAAAGGTAGAGAAGTCCTGGGACCATGGAGAGTGAATGCTTGAGCTACATATTCTGATATATCTTCTAAAATATCCAATGATTCACAAAATCTAATGTCAGCAAACTCATGAGAGAAAACTCACATTGAATCCCTAGCAGCAATTTTGAAAGAGACTTGAGGTACTTGATTTTTCACACCAAAATTGATGAGAACAGCTACAAGCATGACTAGAGGCTCTTGAAACTTAAAATTAGAACCAAAAAAGGTCATATCAGATCCAAATAATGTCATATTAGATCCAAGAGTTCAGAACAAAGTTTCCAAGTGCTCCACTAAGATGGTAGATGCACGATTTTCTCCTTCTTCAACAAAACTATGAGTATTGGTGCAAGCAATCATGTAGGAATTTGCTAGAAGAGGTAGATCAATGAGAGTGGATGGATTACTCCTAAAATATGATATTTCTTACAAAACATCAAAAGTATTACTTTTATGCACACGAGCAACAACATTAGAGAGAGAGAAATCAAATTCCTCTTCATTTTCTGCAGCAATCACTGGCAAACTTTGCACATAATTTAAAATAGAAGAATCACTGGAGAAGGCCTGAATAGAATGGAAGGAGAGTTTTTCTTCAGTAAAAGATATTTGAATGCCTTCTTTTGTATCATCTATATGTCAAGATGAGATATCAGAGATATCATAAACTTCTGGAGCAGTAGGAGGAGTCACTCCAAGGATACTTTCTTCAATTCGAATTGACTGTGTTGAATATTCTACTTCTTCTTAATCTTGAACAACTTCATCAGAGAGAATAGAGGTCGATACTTTTGAAGGAAGAAATATCGTGGTGTTGGGCGTGCTCTCCAAATTGATAGAGTGGTCCTCATTATGGTTTCCAAAGGTTATATCCAATTATGTTTAGAGATCCTTTGGGTATTCAACAGAAACAATAAGGTAGTGCAAGCCTAAAGAAAAGGCTAGATATATTGTTCCAAAAGCTCTATCACCATCATTTAGCTAGTCAGTGTCATCTTCAAAGACTCTTTACCAAGTCTAATAGATACCTCATAGAGACATTGTCTCTTTAGAGATGAAATCATCTTCAATTTCCACTCTGAATATATTATGAATGGAGTGAGAAGAGGAACTGATAATCTCGAATCCATATTGAAGTTGTACCTGCAAAATATCACTGCAAAACAAACCAATTCACAATCATATGTCATTTCAATCCTTTCCACCTCAACGTGTGCACTTTCTCAGAGTCTGTCACACCTACAAATACTTCTCTGGACGAATCCGGAGTTAGCAAGGCAAAGATTGCAAGATTTATGTGGAAAATCAGTTGCTTCTGGTGCACAATGGAGATCGAACAAGACTTGTTGCTATCCTAAACAAGGCTCTGATACCATGTTAAATTTGTGAACCATTAATCTACAAGAAAATATGAAAGTTGTAGGAAAGGAATTATGAAGTGGAATAATAAAAGAGAATGTACAATGAACAGGAAATTCATGCCACAAATTTCAGATAAATCAGACAAGAATTGCTCAGATAATCACAACATTAATATTCATTCCTTAATAAATAATAAAATTATTATACATTAAATAGAAATTGAATGCTAAAGATAGGATTCGAATCTACCAGCTCAAGCTGACTGAATATCTAACTCAGTGTGTCTAAATTGTTGTTGGAGCTCACTGGTCTAACTCCTGATGTCTAAATCAATCTACAATCAGTTAAGTGATGAGGTAGGTGGGAAAAAGGCGCCACTCTCCCTTTATGCATGAAAAATTGGCGCTAGGATAACTGGAAGTGATCTAACTGATTGTAACTGGAGGTTAACTCAGCATAACTGCTTACCTACCACAACCAACTAATGGAGGTTGCTAGCGGCACTTAGAGTGGGATCCTATAATGTAGGGATTGGTCTCAGAGGCACTTAAACTCATGCATGCACATGCAGTAAGTGTCAGATAACCTCTATGTGTGTCCCTCACACTCTAGGACAGTAATAATTACCCCCTAAGTTAGGCAAATAGACCAAATAGACGATATTGGACAAAGGAGGATTAATTAATCCTAACAACTTTTGCATTGAATTCCTATTTTGACACGAAGGGATGCAGACACTTGCTCTCAACTTTCTATTTTCATTTTGTGGTTGATAATTAAGAGGTTTTATATGACCTCTCTCTTGATAATCATAAAGGGAAGGTTCAACAATAGACAAGTTTTCTTTGCTAAAATATTGATCATGAGTTTCAAGTTCATCCTCATAGAAACCATGGTGCAAACTTGTAGAGATATTATCATTCTTGATTTGACTTGGAAGCTTTCCATAAGCCCACAAATTGTTTTCAAGCTCAACTACATCTTCAAACATTTCCCCTAAAGTCTTAGATCTCCTCTCTCTAAGGTAAAAGGAGAAATTTGAAGGATGAGCTTATAAGTAATACACCATGGCAACAACTTCATAAGGCTTAATCTTAGTTGGAATTTCATGATAAATCCTATGAAATATTTTGTTAAACATGAGAATGCTTTATTTTTTTATTATTCTTGACATTATACAAGTTAGCTAAGTATTGGTGATGGGATTTCCTTTCATCCCACTTATTCATAAACTAGTCATGCATCAGTAAAGTTATGGAAAGCTTCCATATTATTTTATGTTGTACCTTCATTTTCTCCATTAAACTTAGACAAGTATCTAAGGTACTTACAAGGTAAGGCATGAAGACCAAGTGGTAGATTAAGAGATCTGTCTCTATTTAAAACCTATGGATGAATCTTGGTAAGAAGATGGCAAGGTATTCTGGTAACTAAAGAAGCAGAAATCTGAATTTGATTTTCAAAATTTCCACAGGATTTCTACATTGTGGGATAAAGAGGTATACAAGATTATTTTGACAAAGGAACAGGGATAGGATCATCTTGATTGGCAAGGAATTCATAACATGAAGGAATAGAGAACTCATCTTCATAGAAAAGCAATGATATGAATCTCTCCTCTCCAACAAAGGATTTGCAAGACAAGGAATAGAGGAAATATTTCCACCTTCGTATAAAAGTAATGCATAGAATTTTCCTATCTCAAGAATATCAAAGGCATATAAGAGTTCTTGTTCTATTAAAGAATATAACTCTTTGAATCCATGATTTTTCCATGGTATGAAATGCATGAAAAGTTTTTTCGCGTAGCTAGGGAAAAGCAGAAAAAAGGACTAAGCATCATAACCAATATTTCTTGAATTAGGAACATGATTGTAATACTAACCATTCTCTTTATGTGTTTGTGTGAAAGGATTTTCTAAATGGAGTCTTGAAATTTGATTTGGAGTCACTAGGTGAAGTATGGATAGCTTGCAATCTGAAACGTGCTTCACATCAAGAATTAAGAGCTTATGGTTGTCATTTCCCTTGGGAAAAAATAACTTTGAGACCTTCTTTCCCAACAATGACGTTAGAAGATGTTGTAACCCTTTGAGGTATGCTAAGATGTCATTAGTGCAATGCCAAAGAACATAATAAAACTACTTTAGGCCTTAGGAGGATCTTGGACTAGAGGAGGCTCCCTCACTTGATTTTCAAGAAATGGTTGCCCTAAGTGTTGCAAAACAACCTTAATAGTAAAATGTTTATATCTTATTTTTAGAGGAGAACTATAAGTAAGACAGTGTTGGAAATGAAAGACACGAGAACTAGATCTAATTGTTGAGTGGTTTGGCAGATCAGAGGATTTTTCTGTTGGGTGTGGATTCAAGGGCAACATCTAGGAGTTAATACAAAGGACGAGCATTCTACATGAATCCGGCCCATAACACATATCATATGCAACTGAAAATAATTTCTTCTCAAAATGAATAATATAGATCAAAGGCTTTATAGACGCAAATTGTCTTTAATCTGATTACAAGAATCTCTAAAATCAACTCTACCTAACCTAATATTTATAGTTATAACAAAAATTAAACAATAAATAGATACCATCAAAACAAATACTCTTTACTCTTTATTAATTAGAATGAAATTAATTAGAATGAAAAAAATAAATCTAAATTACAATATAATTACTTTCTTAAAAAATAAGAAAAATTACAAACTTGAAAGAGCTCTAGTTCTACCATGAACCTTGATTCTAAACACTACCCCAAATATGTCAATGTGTACCTGTAACCCTTCCATCTCTGCTTCCATTTCTAATCTTTCTTCTTCTCCTAAGGTATCCTCCTCTTAACCCATGCTTCACGTGCTCTACACTTTACATGCTCCCGTGGATTTCCATTAAGGTTTTATTTCATGGGGATTGATTTAGGCTTAGGCTATAACATAAAGTATGGTCATTCCTTTTGCTTTTTTCCTTTTTAACTTTTTAATATTATAATAATATAATATATAAAAGTTTTAAAACCCTTTATATGCTTTGCTATTTGGTTATGCTATAATCAAATATTTTAATGATATAAAAAGCACAACTTTATCACTCTATGTTGATCTTTAATTCTACTTTTTGTTGTAATGCTGAATGTGGTTGTCGTTGGATTTAGAACTTACGTTGCATAAGAATAATTGTATGAAGTTGTAGGTCTTTGCAACTTTTATGAGATATTAAGCATCAAATATGGTTAATATTGGTAATTATGTTGAAGGCATTACACAATGGAGATGGTAGTTTTAGTAGATTCTTCGTCGCTTTGTTCAATTAAATTTCGACAAGTGTCTTGTATGTTGGGCCAATAGGAATTTGGTAGGTGTCTTCTGTGTTACGGTTGGTCCTACGCATGAATGGATTGATGGGCTTATGTCCTTACAATTTTTTTCATGCACATTTGGTGATCAATTTCTTCTTTTTGCCGCATGTCTCGATCGATAGGCCCATTTTTTTTTAACTCAAACGGGTATATTTTTTTATTTTTATGATATTTTGGAGAAATCTTGGAATGAAATAGCAATCGCCAGATCAACCAATTACAATTAGATCATAAGATAAACTTCTATAGCACCAAGAATTAAAACAAATTTCAAGAAAGATAAAAAAAAATGTATACATCATCAACATGATCACTCTCTTTTATGAACATTTTACGGGAGCGGCTGAAAAATACAAGGTACTCCATTGGTACTGAGGTTTCCTTGAGGCAGAAGGCAGGCTTTATTTGCAAAAGAATCAGCTTGATTGTTTAGCTCTCTCAAGATATGGAAAGAAGAGACCCTGTCAAAGTCTTTTAGGATGTTCTGAATTCGCTGCAAGATTTTGTCCAATGATGGATTGTTGAATTGAGATGCAAAGTTTAACAATTTAATCAAGATCTCAGAATCCCCGAAAAAATTGGATTTCCTTGTAATCGATCTCCTTAGCAATTTGGCAAGCCATGAGGAAGCTATAACTCTCTACCTAGTTATTCGAACAAGTCCAGTTCAGTCGTTTATCGATTTAGCAACGCGATTCCACAATCTCGATTCTGCAGGCTTGCTTCTGCAACCTCATTATTTTCGCAACTCAATCTTTCTGCAACTTCGTTTCTGTATATTACCCTTCACCAAGCTCCTTTCGATTGATGGGCTTCTGTCCTGACAATTTTTTCATGCACGTTTGGTGATCAATTTCATTTTTTTTCCATGTCTCGATTGAGAAGCCCATATTTTCTGCTAGTGTCCTTTATTGCAATTTAGTTCAGTCCTTTATCAATTTATCAACGTGATTCCGCATTCTTGATTTTGTAACTTTTGTCTCGCAGACTATATTTCCACAATACAGCGTTCCGCAGGCTTGCTTCCACAACTTCATTCTTTCCACAATGGAATCTTTTCGCAATTGAGTTTTCACAACTCGGTTTCCACATATTACCCTTCAACAAGCTCCTTTCTACAATATTGGTTTTGCAATACATATTTCTACGAATCAGTTTCCGCAATTTTGGTTCCGCAAATCTATTTCTGCATTTGCCTTTACACAACATTTTTTCCGCAATTGCAGATTGTGGGTTTACAATTCTCCATTTTTAAAAATAGACTTCCACAAAGTTGCACTCAAAACAGTCCTTTCCACATTCAGATTGCAGATTGCGGATCCTGCTTCCCACTTGTTGTTTTGGGTATTTTGCTGACAGGTGGCTTGCTTTTTTTTACTACACTTTTATCGATTGCCCTAAACGACCGGTCCTACGCATGAATGGATTGATGGGCTTATGTCTTGATAGGTTTTTTCATGTAGGTTTGGTGATCGATTTCATTTTTTTTCCGCATGTATGAATTGATAGACCCATATTTTGTGCCACTATCCTTCACTGCAGTTCATTTCTTTCAATTGGGCATAGCCTTTTCTAAGATTTTAGGTCGACAGATTTGCGAAAGTTTCAATGCGAGGGATTTTTTTGGTTTAGGCTCATATTTTGTAGTGTCAATTTTTTCTTTGAATTAGGCATAGCCTTTGCCAAGATTTGCGACCGAGGGTTTTGCAAAAGTTTCAATCTGAGGGCTTTTGTGGCTTTAGGCTCACAGTTTGTGGGGTCATTTTGGTCCTGGTTTGGTTTCACTGTCGCTCGAGTCCGTGAGGAAGATTTTTTCGATGTCCCTTCATCGACATGAATGCTCTATGTTAATGCTTCTTCAATGAATTGTTGCTCCATTAATGCAAGAAAGCTTGTGATTTGATTTACAGATGGGTTATTTCTTAAATGTGGCTCAGCTTATGAGGATCTCGAAGATGTTGTCATGATTCTCGATTTACCAGGTTTGTTGTTGCACCGCCTTTGCTTTGCACATATATACAAAGCTTCAGGTAACCAATATTTCCTATTGTTTTCCTTTTCTTTGCTTGTATTGCTTTTGTTGCAGTTCAGTTACACCCAAGATTTTGCAACAGAGATCTTGCCACTTTGTCAAATTTATAGGCATTCCTTCATTCTGCTTAACTGTTTTCAACATTCATTGTGGTAGCAAAATATTTTCTTTGTATTTATGTGGCTTTGAATTTATCTTCTTCTTGCAATTGGAATTTTAATCTTGAATGTTTTAAAATTTAGTATTTACTTACAAGTTGCTTATTTATTGTCAAATTAGTTTCATTTTGCAAACTGTATGTAAATGTTATTTTGGAATGGGTAAGAGTAGTTCTGAAACTTGGTATTTACTCTACCATGAAAAACTATTCTTATCTTGCATATAGTTGACAGTAGAGACAAACAAATATCACTAAGCCTGTCCATAAAAAACAATTAGCATGATCGCTTCCAAAACATGCAATCCACACTGCCAAGGCACGCATTGTTTCACTGTGAATAATTTTCATTCTTTTTTTGTTCATGCCCTATTTGATTCCACATGAAAGAAAAACCATCATGTTATGGATACTATGCTAACTGAAGATGTTATTTCACTCTTGCCACATGGTGCTGTCAACCTTTTCCCGCTGATACAAGTTTCCACATTACACCAAGTGAACTCACTAAACTCATCAACTATTCGGTTTCTAATTTCTATCTCAGACGACCTTCACAAGCATGATCTATTACTTCCAATTATATATAATAGTCTTGTAGAATATGGGCAACTAAAAGAAGGAACTATCATCAAAGTCACCCAATGTACTTGCAACGTTGTACATAATGTAACGTATGTTTCATTTCCTCGTTCTTTTTTTCCCACTTAATGAATTTCACATCATTGATGCATCAAATGTTTTTTGTCTCCCATTACTTTCTAACACGCTTCTTCTTACCAGGACTATCACATTGCCTGCACTTGAACTTGTCACAGTGGATGCAACGATTATTGGAGACCCTGCATCTTACCACTTAGTTGTAGCCTCTCCCTCACAGAGTAGTTCCTCTGTTGCAGTGAACACTACGTCAATAAATGAAAACCATGCCTTGCCTGCATCAACTATCCCATTCACTTCACTTTCCTATTCTATCAAAGTTTGGACCATTCAAGGTCGAGTTATTGCCAAGACAAATATTCATGAATATGGCAACCAACGAGGATCTGGAAAAGTGTTCGAATTTGACCTTGTTAATGCTTTACACGATGAAATACATATCTGGACATTTAATAAATTGGCACTCTCTTTGTACGAGCAAATGCAATTAGGAGTAGTGTACATAGTATCAAATGGCACTATGAAGGCTGTCACGTCCCCAAGCCTCCGACTGGTGAAGAGGACGTGACTACAAGCTTCAAACACACAGGCTAAGAGCCCCATGAACGTGTACATGCATAAAAATGCTAAAACAGAATGCTGAAGCAAACGTATTGAAGTGGAAACATGCACACATGAACATTTATCATGCACAGATGCAATTATCTATCAGACACAGCGGAAACATCATACATTCACACAAGCATGCATTTAACATGTTCATCCTATCATTAACAGAAAAGATAGTTGCAGAAGTAAGAATAGACAAGATCACTTATCTTATGGTGAAGTCGTTCCGCAACTAGCTACATCGCTGCAACGTTCCACCCAACCATAGGCTAGTGTGCTCCTTAATCTCTCAGCAGCGCTGCCACCCCCGAGCTGGGCATGATTCTCCAAGGAATAAGGGAACAAGCAGGCTTACACATAGCCAAGGATACACAAAAACACAGCCAAGCCAACACAGTTGGGTTTATCAGGCCATCAAGGAGTTGGGAAAGGCTTAATGCTAAGCTGGTGAGCTCATTACCGAGTCAAGAACACCTACACCAGAACTAGCCTGACCTCTAAGACACCCACCCACACCCAACACAAGGAATCAATCCTTTCTCTGCTACACAGTCCCTCAGGCCCTGCATTATCCTTCCAGTGCTATTCAGGGGTGATGGAGAAGAAGGCCAGCCCTCTAGCTCTGTCTGTGTGGTTTCCAGCCACCAGGTTTGTCAAGCAAAACTAAGCCCCCATCCCTACTCCCTACACAATCCGAAGACCAACCGTTGCACTCAGGAAATCAATCAGCTGATGCAGCTCAACAGGGAAAACGACTCCCCTGGGAATTATACAGTCCCAAACGTATCAGTGAGTGTAGCTCACAGCAAGGGAAAAACCACAGCCTGTCCTGGGAAACAAAGCCATCGGGAAAACATACATAGACGACGCTGAGGAAGAGAAAAACACAGACTTCCCAATCCTGTGCGTGAAACGAACAGAACGACCATACTCATTTGTGAGACAGCCGAAAACGTGATTGACCCTTCATAGCAATTCATGGGTGAACGAGCACGGCTCTCAGCTCGTGCGTCAGTCGAAAAAACCAGGAAAATTCTTGTGCGCGGGGATAATGAACGGACAGTGGTTCATGCGCGAAGATGAACAACTCCCAGCTCGTGCGTGGGTGAACAGACAACAGGGAGGACGCGAATTAGACGTGCGTGAGTGTTCAGCACAGGAGTGGAGAGGAGAATGCATCCGCGGGAGTGAAAACCAGGTAAATCCTGTGCGTAGAGGTGAACAGAAAATCGTGAGGTCTACATAGTGGAGAGTGCGTGAAGGTTCCCCCTACCATTATGAAGTCAAACGTTGTGGTGGAGTGTGTGTGTAGGCTAGGACTGACAGCCCTGCCACCCCACTCCCAAAAGCAATAACTGCCATAACTTCCCCCAGCTACCAGCAGAAATTCTTAATGAAGGTGGTTGGATAAGACAAGGAAAGAAGACACATGGGTATTTTCCCTTATTGGCCCAAGGGTTGAAAATTTCCCCACCCTTATCCTTGTGAAAATCATGCCCCTTTCTCCTTTTAGTTTCCGCGATCGTAGCTGGTCGGGTTCATTTAATTAATTATAGATGCGTATTTACATGATGACCAACATAGTATATATTGCATGCCCCAATATACCATCGGTGACAATTTAAATCCAAAACATAGCATAACCGATCAACGGTGGGGCCTTGGCCTTTAGCTCCACACCATGATCATTTACAATATATACATCATCATATACATCTAATGCAACGGGGTCAAAACTGGGGTGTTACAATCCCCTCCCCCTTCAATAGCACTGTCCTCAGTGCTTTACAAAATTGAACAAAATGCTACACTGGTATCGCCTCAGTGTTCCGCAAAATCGAACAAAAATGGATGTGCCAATTGCATGGCATCCTCCAGCTCCCATGTAGCCTCTTCAGGCCCAAAGTGCTCCCATTGCACCTTTACCTGACCTATGGCTCGGTTCCGGAGCATTGTGACCTTCCTGTCGAGGATGCGCATTGGCTCAATTTGGAACTCTCCCTCGGGTTCCACCTGAATCACATCCCAATTTATCACATGGTTAGGATCATGTACATATCTCTTAAGCAAAGAAACATGAAAAACATTATGAGCCCTAGTGCTAGCAGGCAATGCAAGTCTATATGCAACTGGCCCTATTCTTTCAAGCACTTCAAAAGGCCCACAGTATCTCGGTGACAACTTGGCACAACTTCCAAGCTTTAAGGAACTCTTCCTTGCCCTCACTCTGAGGTAAACATGATCCCCAACACTGAACTCCCTATTCACCCTATGCTTATCTGCATAGCTTTTCTATCGGTCCTGTGCTGCTTTCAAATTCTGCCTGATCTTTACAACCTCTTGCTCCATTTCCTTGAGCAATTCTGGTCCAAGCACAACTCTGTTCACTGGATTATCCCAAGTCACTGGTGTCCTACACCTCCTTCCATACAAAGCTTCATACGGACTCATCTCCAAGGATGCTTGATGTCCATTGTTATAAGCAAATTCTACCAAGTGCAAATAATCTTCCCACTTGGTTGGTTTGTCCATTACGTACATGCGAAGCATGTCTTCAAGCACCTGATTAACTCTTTCTATCTGCCCATATGTCTGAGGATGGTACATTAGAGAGAATTTGAGGTCAAAAATGGGCCTCAAAAGGACCAAAATGTACTATAAAAATCAACCAATTACATTCTAGTAGATGACATCATCCCCCATGGTTGAGGTGGCATTGCATGAGTTAAGAATGTTTATTTGTCACATTTTCTATGGTGGATGAAAACCCATCGTTGACCAAGGTAGTGGTACAAGTACTTTTAAGTCATAAAGTGAAGTACTCATAATAAAAGTCATTTCACACTTTCTCATAAAATAATATTATTGTTATTTTCAAGTAAAGTACTCATAATTCACTTTCTCATAAAATAATATTATTGTCATTTTCAAATAAAGTACTCATAATTCATAAAAATGTCTTTTCACAT
>LPNX011144620.1:41235-171067 GCA_001517045.1 Pseudotsuga menziesii | reverse complement strand
CATAAAACCCCTAACTCATAATATTTTAATATATCTTATATTTTTGTAGTACATCTCTTAGGAGGCCCATTTTTGACCTCAAATTCTCTCTAATGTCCCGTGTGAAGTTTAGATTTGTACCCAAATCTGCAAACAACCCCTTCCAAAAGTTGGAAGTGAACTTGACATCCCTGTCAGAGACTATTGCCTTAGGCAATCCATGCAATTTGAATATCTCCTTCATGAAGATCCTTGCAATGTCTCCAGTATCATACATAGACTTAACCGGTATAAAATGTGCTGCCTTAGTCAACTTGTCTACCACAACCATGATAGAATCGTGCTGTCTCCAGGTCGTTGGCAATCCTGTAATAAAATCCATGGAAATAACTTCCCATTTCCATTCTGAAACTGGCAAAGACTGCAACAAACCTGCTGGATGTTGATGCTCAACCTTTACCTGTTGACATTTCATACACCTTGAAATGTACTCGGCCATATCCTTTTTCATTCCTGGCCAAAAGTACTACTTTCTAGCTGTAGCAATCGTCTTCTGATATCCTGGGTGACCAGAATACGGAGCTTGATGGATCTCGTCCATAACAACTCTCCTCAAATCTGCTGCATCTAGAATATAAATTCTGCCTTTATAAGTGAGGAGTCCATCTCCTTCCAATTTATATCCCTCATACCTTTTCTCAAGACTTTGCCGCTGTAACTTGTCTTTGACCTGCTCATACAATTCATCTCCAGCAACATGACTAACAATCTGCTGCCTCAAATCTGATTGGCAAATACTGAGAGATGCCACATGCATTTCCTGCACCTTCCTGATGAGTGCATCAACTACCTTATTCTCTTTTCCCTTTATGTGCTTGATTTCAAAATCAAATTCACATAAAAACTCCAGCCATCTTGCTTGCCTAGCATTCAAGGTAGGCTGATCAAACAAATACTTCAGTCCACAGTGATCCGTTCTAAGCTCAAATCTTCTACCCATCAAGTAATGTCTCCACATCTTGAGGGCATGTACTATTGCTTCCAGCTCTAGATCATGAGTGGCATAGTTCTTCTCATGCTCCTTAAGCTTTCTTGACTCATAACATATCACGTGGTTGTCTTGCATAAGGACTCCTCCAAGCCCTTGTCCGCATGCATCGGTACACACCACAAATTTTTTTTTTGGATCTGCAACTTTCAATACGGGTGCATTGGTGAGAATATGCTTCAACCACTGGAAGCTTTCTTCACACTTCAAAGTCCATTCGAATTTCATCCCCTTCTTTTGCAAAGAAGTGATGGCATGTGCAACCCTGGAAAATCCCTCAATGAATCTCTTATAGTATCCTAAAAGTCCCATAAAAGATCTTACATCTGTCACATTTCTTGGAGTAGGCCAATTCATAATGGCTTCAATCTTTTCAGGGTCCACAAATATACCCTCCTCTAAGATAATGTGACCCAAATACTGAATTCTATCTCTATAGAAGTCGCACTTGCTCAGTTTTGCATACAATTGATGCTCCCTGATCAAATTCAATGTCAATCTCAAATGCTCTTCATGTTCTTCCTCATTCTTGGAATAAACAAGAATGTCATCAAGGAAAACAAGAACAAACTTGTCCAAATACTTGCTGAAGATGCTATTCATAAGGCACATAAATGTAGCCGGTGCATTTGTGAGACCAAATGGTACCACTACAAACTCATAATGCCCATACCTTGTCCTAAAGGCTGTCTTATGAATGTCTTCATCCTTGATTCTCACCTGATGGTAACCAGACCTCAAGTCAATCTTAGAAAATACCTTTGCTCCTCTCATTTGATCAAATAGGTCATCAATCCTAGGCAAAGGATATTTGTTCTTCACTGTAACCTTGTTCAATTGTCTGTAATCAATACATAACCTAAGTGTACCATCTTTCTTCTTTACAAACAAAACTGGTGCTCCCCAAGGAGACACACTCGGTCGGATATACTTCTTTTCCAACAGTTCTTGCAATTGCATCTTCAACTCTAGCATCTCTGGTGTACTCATCCTGTAGGGTGCCTTGGACACTGGTGCCACTCCTGGCACAAGTTCAATTGTGAAGTCAATGTCCCTCTTTGGAGGAAGCCCTGGAATCTCATCAGGAAACACATCCTTGAATTCCTGTAACACCTGATAGTCCTCCAACCTTGGAGTTTCATCTCTCGTTTCCTCCAAAATATGAGCTGCATACAACTGGAAACCCTTCCTACAGAAATTCTTTAACTGCATTGCTGAAACCTGCCATACGAAAATCACCTTTGGAATTCCTTTCACAACTACTAGGTTTCCTTCTTCATCCAGGCATTCTAAAGTCTTATTGTAACAGTCAAGCTTCACCCTGTGAGCTTCTAACCAATCCATTCCAATGAGGACATCATAGGAACCAAGCGGTAGAACATTCAGATCTACGCAGGTGACCAATCCATTCATAACCAATGGACATTTCTCTACCACTTCACTGACCTTTCTCTTAGTTCCAGTGGCTAGCTAAACTAACCAAGACTTCCTATGCTTTACTTTCTTAAAAGCACAAATCTCTACTACTCTAGGAGTAATGTAATTGTGCGTAGAACCAGGGTCAATCAAAATAGAAACAGATTGCTCAACAATCTTACCTGCTACTTCAACTACAGTTGACTGGTGATCTGCTTGACGGTCCTCCAGTGCTGCATAAATCCTGGGAACTGTCCTAGCTACTTGACCCACTGTTTCTACTTCTTGAATGTTATAAGCTAGCCTTACACTCTCATTCTCGAGTGGACAATTCCTGCGCATGTGGGGTCCTCCACATTTCCAAAATTGGAGTGGCCCTCTATTCTGTTGTGGATCTTTAGGCTTTTCTCCGGTCACTCCAACTGGCTTACTCGCAGCTTGGGATGGCTGCTTCTGCTGATTCCTAAAGCTAGAAGGTTTAAAACCTTTCTTCCTTTGGTCAAACTTCTCATTCTTCTTGTCCTTCCATGCCTTATGGTAATCCGGCTTACCTTTGCTTTGCTCATAGCAATACTTAGCCTTCCTTATTGCTTCTTCAAGATTCTTAGGTTCATAAAACTCGATTTTGTCTTTGTAGGAGTGAGGTAATCCACTTAGAAAATGTTGGACCTTCACTTTTTCATCTCTGATGTACCGGACATACCTCAACAGCTCCAAAAACTTATTTGCATATTCTTCCATGGTCTGTTGTCCCAATCTCAGCTCATGGAACTCCTTAATCTTGTCATCATAACACCTATTAGAAAGGTACTTCTGCTTGAAATACTTCTTGAACTGCTTCCACTTAAGTCTCCTTTCACTTATCCTCTTTACTTGCTTGGAGTGTTCCCACCAAATGGATGCTCTTCCATGCAAATTGAATATGGCAACTCTTGCCTTCATGTTTCCTGAATAATCATGCACTTGAAAGTACTTCTTTATCCCAAGAATCCAAGCTTCAGATTCTTGTCCAGTCTTTACCTCACCATCAAATGTAGGAGTTTTAGCTTTCTTAAATTCATCTCGAGAGCGATCCCTATGGTGTTTCTTTCTTTTTATTTTATGCGAAGAAGAGCTTGAATCCCCACTGGATTCTTTCGAATCAGATGATCCACTAGAAGTCCTTCTCTTTCACCTAGTACTGCTCTTACTACCTTCTGGTCTTGCTGTACCTCGTCCAGAGTCTATATTTCTTTGCAAGTCTGTCAAACTCTGCAACATAGCAGCATTCAACTAATGCTGCTCTTCCTGGGCTTTGATCAGACTTCTCATGGTAGCTGCAACATCTGACGGTGTCCCCTGGAATCACCTTCCATTGGACTCAATGTCATCGTTTCTATTACAGACATTTTCTCCCATGGCATCTTCTGCTCGCTCATAAGAATCCCAAGCATCATACCCATCATGGGTTCTCATACTGAACCACCACTTACTTGTCAAACTGCACCACCTGGAATACTTCCCTTGAAGGTGACTATGATTCTGCAGACGTGTTAGTAACACAACCGTTAGATGCATAACATATAAATCAGAATCACTTACCTTCTCTAGGAATAACCATAAAATAACAAGTTTTCCCAACACAAGATTTCTTCATCAAAGAATGTCTATCTGAGGGGGGCAACGAGGGTCAAGGGGGATTTCCCCCTTGTGGCTTCGCCACTGCAGGGCGGGTCGAGGGCAGCGCCCTCGTTTTTTTTTTTTGTAAATCATTGTTTTTCGCGCAATCTGGCGCATAAGATCGCTGCCACTTTTCTCCTTCTCATCCCTGAAATTTCACTGAAAAACTGCTGAAAATCCCACTGAAAAACAGCTGAATTTTCCTTTATTCAATCGGGTTTCTTTCCCCAATTATTCTTCCACAGAATCGGCTCCTGTAACCGCTAATTCTTCCGCAACGACGGCTCTAGGAACCGCTAATTCTCTTCCGAGCGACGTCGGCAGTCTTTCTGATCGGAAGACTTAAGACTTTTGCTTCCACAACGGCAGCTCGCGAAACACTTTCCCTTCCGATTGGCCACTCCTTCCTTAAAGAAATTTTTAGCTTCGGGCGTCGGTGGTCTTTTGGATCAGAAGCCTTAATGCTTTCGCTTCCGCAACGGCGGCTCGCGAAAACGCTTTTCCTTTCGATCGGCAGCTGTTTACTTGGAATAATTTTTAAACTTTTCTGCGGCATCGGCGGTCTTTCTCATCGGCTAGCTAATGACTTTGGCTTCCGCAACGGCGGAATGCTAAACCACTATTTCTTCCGACGTTTCCTTCCAACGGCTTCTCCGTCGGGCAGGCTTTCGCCTAACTCCTCCGCAACGGCGGAAGTCTTTCCGCCTAACTCTTCCGCAACGGCAAAAGTTAACTCCGTTAATTGTTCCGTTGTGGAACACTTCGTCATTTTCGTGGCTTTCTCCAAACTGTTCCAGCGTCGAGCATGCTTTCGCTTAGTGCTTCCGTAATGGTGGAAGTCCTTCTGCTTAGCTCTTCCGCAACGGCGGAAGTCTTCCCCGCTAGTGGCCCGACCACTCCACACTTAGAACATTTCCTTTTGAATTTTACCAGTCGTCCACTGATTTCTGCTGGGCAGAATGAGATACAACCTCTGTCAGTTGCTCCTTCTTGGCCCATAGAGGTCCATTGTTGCAACCTGAAGCTCTGATACCATACTGTCACGTCCCCAAGCCTCCGACTGGCGAAGAGGACGCGACTACAAGCTTCAAACACACAGGCTAAGAGCCCCATGAACGTGTCCATGCATAAAAATGCTAAAACATAATGCTGAAGCAAACGTATTGAAGTGGAAACATGCACACATGAACATTTATCATGCACAGATGCAATTATCTATCAGACACAGTGGAAACATCATACATTCACACAAGCATGCATTTAACATGTTCATCCTATCATTAACAGAAAAGATAGTTGCAGAAGTAAGAATGGACAAGATCACTTATCTTATGGTGAAGTCATTCTGCAACCAGCTACGTCGCTACAACGTTCCACCCAACCATAGGCCAGCGTGCTCCTTAATCTCTCAGCAGCGCTGCCACCCCCGAGCTGGGCATGATTCTCCAAGGAATAAGGGAACAAGCAGGCTTACACATAGCCAAGGATACACAAAAACACAGCCAAGCCAACACAGTTGGGTTTATCAGGCCATCAAGGAGTTGGGAAAGGCTTAATGCTAAGTTTGTGAGCTCATTACCGAGTCAAGAACACCTACACCAGAACTAGCCTGACCTCTAAGACACCCACCCACACCCAACACAAGGAATCAGTCCTTTCTCTGCTACACAGTCCCTCAGGCCCTGCATTCCCTTCCAGTGTTATTCAGGAGTGATGGAGAAGAAGGCCAGCCCTCTAGCTCTGTCTGTGTGGTTTCCAGCCACCAGGTTTGTCAAGCAAAACTAAGCCCCCATCCCTGCTCCCTACACAATCCGAAGACCAACCGTTGCACTCAGGAAATCAATCAGTTGTTTCAGCTCAACAGGGAAAATGACTCCCCTGGGAATTATACAGTCCCAAACGTATCAGTGAGTGTAGCTCACAGCAAGGGAAAAACCACAGCGTGTCCTGGGCAACAAAGCCATCAGGAAAACATACATAGACCACACTTAGGAAGAGAAAAACACAGACTTCCCAATCCTGTGCGTGAAATGAACAGAACGACCATACTCATCTGTGAGACAGCCAAAAACGTGATTGACACTTCACAGCAATTCGTGGGTGAACGAGCACGGCTCTCAGCTCGTGCGTTAGTCGAAAAAACCAGGAAAATTCCTGTGCGCGGGGATAATGAATGGAAAGTGGTTCATGCGCGAAGATGAACAGCTCCCAGCTCGTGTGTGGGTGAACAGACAATAGGGAGGACGGGAATTAGACGTGCGTGAGTGTTCAGCACAGGAGTGGAGAGGAGAATGCATCTGCGGGAGTGAAAACCAGGTAAATCCTGTGCGTAGAGGTGAACAGAAAATCGTGAGGTCTGCATAGTGGAGAGTGCGTGAAGGTTCCTCCTGCCATTGTGAAGTCAAACATTGTGGTGGAGTGTGTGTGTAGGCTAGGACTGACAGCCCTGCCACCCCACTCCCAAAAACAATAACTGCCATAACTTCCCCCAGCTACCAGCAGAAATTCTTAATGAAGGTGGTTGGATAAGACAAGGAAAGAAGACACATGGGTATTTTCCCTTATTGGCCCAAGGGTTGACAATTTCCCCACCCTTATCCTTGTGAAAATCATGCCCCTTTCTCATTTTAGTTGCCGCGATCGTAGCTGGTCGGGTTCATTTAATTAATTATAGATGCGTATTTACATGATGACCAACATAGTATATGCCGCATGCCCCGATATACCATCAGTGACAATTTAAATCCAAAACATAGCATAACCGATCAACGGTGGGGACTTGGCCTTTAGCTCCACACCATGATCATTTACAATATATACATCATCATATACATCTAATGCAATGGGGTCAAAACCGGGGTGTTACAAAGGCATCCAATCCAATTTTCAACCATTTGAAAAGCCATAATGAGATTTTCCTAGGTTCCTCCTCAACCATCCAAGCATGCTTAGATGAATACCCCTTAATACATTTATATTGCTTTAACTTTAAAACTATTCAGGACATCCAAACTATACATGTTAATTCCATGGTTGACCTTCTAAGAGTTGTAATTCCAGTTTCGCCTGTATCCACCATACGGAAATGGGATGGTGTAGAGACTATATGACGCACCATTAAACTCTGTGACATGTCAGGCTATAGCATTGACATAACACTTTGGGGAGATCATTGCCAAATTGAAGGAGCCGAGATTCCTAACCTTCGCGGTTTAACTACTCCTCCAGCTTTAGCAATCAAAGGCGGTCGTAATACAGAATTCAATGGAAAAACTATTGGGACTACCTCCAACAGTGCTCTTTTTATAAACCCAAAGATTGAAGAAATTTTCCTTCGCTAGAGATGGTTTCATTACAATGGATTTCATTCAGTGTCACCATCTTTGAGCCAAAAATTCAATGCCTCTCATTCTGGTCCTCGTAAAAGCATTATCATCAATGAGCTACAAAATCTTCAACCGTCTGAAAAGACTGTTTGGTACTCTATTGTTGCAACAATCACAAACGTCAACATGGATGACTTTCATTTCTTTGCATGCCCTCTTTTTGTTGATGGTATACAATGCATGAAAAAAAAATCCCACAAAGTTGGAAACATTTGGCATTGTGGTAAATGTGATGGGGAGTTTCTTGAATGTGACTACCAATACATATTAAAGGTTGAATTGGAAGATAGCACTGGACACCTTCATGGTGCCGTAGCTTTTGATGATGTCGCAAACTAACTCATTGACATTTATGTGAAATACCTATGCCTCCTCTCAACTGAAGCAGCATCAATTGTTGAAATAGCCCAGAAGATCTGCAACAAACAATTTATTTTTACTCTTTCAGTTAGAACAGAGACCTTCTGTGGAATTGCACGCCTAAAGGTTGTAATTATGATGGTTGAAAACATTTAATCAGCAATTTCATCTGGACATTCAAATACATAAGTTGTTTCAACTTGATACTTAAACATTCTTTATTGTTTGTAATGAATTGCCTCAATACTCAGTTTTTTTTCCTTCTTTCATGCTTTAGCAGGGTTTTTTTTAACTCGCTTTTAGGAGTTCTATCTTGTACTCTCATAGTTCCACTATACAAGCTATCACTTAAAATTTTGAACCTAAATTGTTGATGCAACCTATATCCTTGCTTTTTAGTACAATACTAATTTTCTATTATGTTTATTTATAAAATAAACAACTTTGTTCTCTTCTTTCTTAGCACAACTTGTCATTTTTCCATAAAGAACAATTATTACATTTATTGGGTTTCTTTTTCATATATGGTTTGGCATACTACAATTTGGTCTTCTATATTGTTGCTTTCTTACAATTATTAAGCTAGAACTTGAAAAAAAAATTTACTCCATGAATGTTATTTTAACGTACATAGTTGGTTCCCAATATGCAAGCACTTAACATTTTCTTTATATCTTTTGTTTTATATCCATAAACTTTTCACTTAATACATATACAAAATGTGTCCCTATCACCAATGAAAGATTCTAAGTCTTTAACAAGTTTACGCTTTTCTTTGATTGGGTGACTTTGATTATAGTTCCTTCTTTTAGTTTCCCATCTTCTAAAAGACTATTATATATAATTGGAAGTAATAGCTCATGCTTGTGATTGTGTGAGATAGAAATTTAGAACCAAATAGTTGATGAGTTGAGTGAGTTCACTTGGTTTAATGTGGAAACTTGTACCAACGACCAAAGGTTGACAACACTATGTAGCAAGAGTGAAATAACATCTTCAGTTAGCATAGTCTCCATAACTTGATGGTTATTATTTCCTGTGGAATCAAATAGGGCATGAACCAAAAAAAATGAAAAATATTTAGAGTGAAACAACCTGTGCCTTGGCAGTGTGGATTGCATGTTTTGGAAGCGGTCATGTTAATTGTTTTTTATCGATAGGAATACTGATATCTATTTGCCTCTACTATCAACTATATGCAATATAAGAACAGTTGCCCCTCATAGAGTAAATACCATGTTTCAGAACTACTCTTACCCATTCCAAAATAACATTTATATACCGTTTGCAAAATGAAACTCTCAATTTGACAATATATAAGCAACTTGTAAGTAAATACTAAATTTTTAAACATTCAAGATTAACTCTCAACTAAAGCAGCATCAATTGTTGAAATAGCTTAGAAGATTGGCAACAAACAATTTATTTTTACTCTTTCACTTAGAACAGAGACCATCTGTGGAATTGGACGCCTAAAGGTTGTAATTGTGATGGTAGAAAACATTTATTCTACAATTTCATTTGGACATTCAAATATAGATGTCTTTAACAAGTTTACGCTTTTCTTGTAGGTATCATGTCGAACCATGACAATGAACAAACCAATCCACGAAGAAGACTTGTATATGTACATAACATAGAAAAAAACAACAAGAAGCAATGTCTTCTTTATAGAGCTGGTCATCGACATGTGGATATGTCTTCTTCCTTTTCTCTTGGCCAACCTTTCAACACACCATCCCTTCCATCCCCCATGCTAATTCCATTCAACACCTGCCTTGATGATGAACATCAATGCTTTTGTAAAAAAATGGACCAACTAGCTGACATGAATGTCTACTCGATTTGCAATGAATGTTACCTTGGTATTGCAATGAAAAAGTTCCATGGTGCATGCGAATGTTCTCGTTGTACTCTAGAAAGAAAAGGAAATCACTTTTCATTGGAAAAAAATATAGACTCAGGCATACAACCACCTGTCCTTGTAGTACTTACGCAAGTTGAAAAAATGCTCATTAATCGTGCCAACCCAATCTTACAAGTCACACATGCCCATGGTGGTCAATATAAATATTATGGCCATACTATTTGCTTCCCCCAAGACATTTCCAATATCTCCACATCCCTACCCCATTTAATATCAGACCTTGACATCCTTGTTGTTTGCAAATGCAACCCTACAAACAATCCATATGAACCATTTGTTAGTCGAACACGTGTTATTGTTGCTCTTAAATACAAAATGGAAAATGATCCATACTACAAGGATTACGAGTCAACCCAATTGCATTAGCTTCTTTGCCTCTTCTTTCAACAGAAATTTCACCTTTGATTCCCCATGTTAATAGCAATGATACATTATCTCATCAACAAAGCTTGTCCTCTACAATCCAACCACCAAATTCATTTGAACCCTATGAATTATAATCATCCTCATTTATTTCAACACAAAAAAATTGCTAGAACTGAGGTTGAAGAAATTAGACGCACCATACGCACACCAGGTATCCCACTACTGTCTTCCATTAATTGGCCCCCTATAGGCATATCACCTATCAATGAGTACAACACAGAAGGCCTTCTTTCCATGGATTTTCCAACCTTGTTCCCCACAGGTGCAACAATGCTTACACAACCACGCATTCATCAAGTTGAGATGCATGAATATGCACTTCACCTCATTCACTATCATGACAATAGATTTGGGCAACATCCTCACTTTCGGTACTACATATACAATCTAATTATGTGTCATCGGAGTAATGCTACTGCTTATGTTTTTGTCAAAATTAACCTTGAAGATACACTCCCTCTGACACTGCTTGAGCTTGTTAACCAATTGCAAGACATGCCTAATGAAAAAATTGGTGAAAGGGTCACCCGATTTGGGTCTTCATTGCATAGAACACACTCGTATTGGAACAAAAGTAGAGACGAACTCACAAATATGATCAATCAACAAGGTACACCAACATTCTTCTTCACCCTTAGTGTAACTGACACAAAATGGTCGGATTTGCATTCTCTAATGCCTGGTGAACGCCCTACGAGTTTAGATCAACTCCATCAAAGGAAGATCTGCAACATCATATCAAATACACATATTACATCACAATACATGCACAATAGATTCAAAATATTTTTTAAAGAGTTGCTTCAAAAAGGCTTTCACATAACAGATTCTTGGTGCAGGTGTTTTACTATCTCTTCCTTCTTATCCTTCTCTTCATGTTTGTCACTTTATAAGATTGATTTCTAATATATTCCTTTTCCTCCCATGTAGGTATGAATGGAAACATAGGGGATCCACACACATTCATGGTTTTATTTGGTTGGTAGATGCACCAAATATGGACACCTTAAACTGGGAAGATGTTCTTGCGGTTGAAGCTGCAAAACACTTTTTTGATACATATGTTATAGCTTGGAATCCTCGTAACACCCACTTGTCCAATTTTGGGCTACATCATTCTACTACAAATGATCCATGCAATCTTGCATCACCATCCATATTTGCATCAAAATACTCAGTTTACTATGAAGAACTTGTAAATTGTGTTCAAAGGCACACCAAATGTTTAGAATCAACTTGCCTTCACAAAAAAGGGACATATGTTCAATGTCTCTATGGTTTTCCCTATGACCTACAAACTACTTCTTCCTTATTCATTGATGCAAATGGACGTAAAACCTACAATCCTACAAGAAATTATTCCCTTCTAAATATTCACAACCCAACCAAGCTTTCAATATGGAGGGCTTATGTTGATTGCTAACATGTTATTTCTAGACATGTTGTCCTCAAATACATTTCAAAATATGCATCAAAATTAGAGCCAAAATCAAAAAGCTACCATGCTATTTTCTCTCACCTTGCACATGTAGCACCAAGTGACAACCCCATTCTTCGGCTAATCAAGCGATTCCTTGCACAAACAGTTGCAGAACGAGACATTAGTGCACAAGAGATGTGTCACATGCTCCAAAAACTCCCTCTTGTGTTTGCATCCGTCAATTTTTTCCCCTAAATGTGAGCCAAACTATCTTCTACTATGTTTGTAATGACACTCTTAACACCCGTACACCCCCACCCCTTCATATTTGCATACATGGAAATACCCCTTGCTCTTGACCATCTAACCCTACTTGAAGTTGCTTGTTCTTTGTATTTCTCACCTAAAAGGAAAAAAAAATACATGGAAAGCAAACTTGTGTCACAATATTGTTAGAGTCTTTCCACAATTCACTTCCATTCCTCCCTTTGATTCTTCAAATTTTGAACCATTTTGTTGGAGCGAACTTCTTCTATACAAACCTTTTTGTGCCCTCCCTAACGATATTGGAACAACAACTTCTAAAATTACTTCTCATTGGAATCACATTAAAGGCACATATGTTGTGTGGCACGTTGAACGTGTACAAGAAGAACCCTCTACACCTCCATCTGATGATTCGAACTCCGATCCAATTCCCTTTCCCTTAGCCCATACGATGGATGAATGGGAACTTCTCTCTCAAATCCAACCAGGCAACAACATCCATATTGATGACCTTGAAATGCTTGGACATCGTGATTTTGACAAAAATTGCAATTGGACACATAACAATATGGTCACCCATTTTCATCAAACAACGATATCATTCATTGACCTCAATCGCTTATCCACCCAACTACATGAAGACAGCACCTCGTTATCCATTTCACCTGATTCCTTGTCACCCACACAATGCATAGCCTTTGATCTTGTCATTTCCCATTTTAGAAACACTACACCTGCTCAACTACTCAAATGGTCATTCAAGACACTGCAGCCACCGAAAAATATTACCTCGTATCTTGCTTGAAATCTGCACTCCAAACTACATCTGGTCAAACTGCATCCCCATTGCTTCTCCTAGCTCCAACTGGTGTTGATGCCTTTAACATACATGCACTTATAATACATTTTGCTCTTCAAATACCCATTGTTGAAATGCACCCTCTTGAAGTCCAATCCCTTTCAAAGCTTCAAGAATAACTCTGGCATATTTTCTATATTCTCATCGATGAAATGAGCTTTAATGGCCCAAAAATGTTAACTCAAATTGATGCACGATTACATCAAGCTTTCCCCTCGCATTGTACAATATCATTTGGTGCATGTTCCATGATTCTTCCTGGTGACTTTGAGCAATTTCCTCCAGTAAAGGACATCCCCATGTATGCAAGCTCATCCCTTGGAACTACTCTCTGGTGTACATTTGATACTTTTGTCACACTCAATACTATTTTTCGACAACAAGGAGATAACGCTTCTCAAATTGTCTTTCGCCAACTCTTACTAAACCTTCGAAACAAAACACCAAGTCTTGAATACTAGGAACTCCTAATGACAAGAACAACCTCATCCCTTTCACATGCAAAAAGTTGTTAATTTAAACAATCTACCCACTTGTATGCCACTAATCGATCTGTTACACTGCACAACAAACACATGCTCAAACACCTCAATATGTCAATTACACATTGCCTTGCAAAACAAAGGAACATACATGTCCACCAATCCATAAATGATGAACAGTTACCATTAGAGGTCCTTCTTACTATTGGTCAACAAGTAATGTTAATTGCTAATTTATGGCTTGGGAAGGCCTTGTTAACGACTCACTTAGAAAAGTCATTGACATTGTATACAACTCCAACGAACATCCTCCTACCTTACCATCATTTGTTGTTGTCGAATTCCTCCACTACAAAGGAGCCTTATAGGATACTTCTAATCCTACTTATGTTCCCATCTCTCCCATAACAAGAGGAATGCGTAGGAAACTACCACTTCGTATGGCATGGGTTTTAACAATTCATAAAGCACAAGGCATGACCCTACAAAATGCAACAATAGATAATGAAAACATTGATAGACAATGGATTACATTCACTACAATATCAAGAGTTAAATCTCTATCAAGCCTTAGCATTTCTCCAGGTTTCTCTTTTTCTAGATACTCTCACATGCAAGACAATCCACATGTCCAACACAGGAAAAAGGATGAAAGCTTAATTGCTTCAAACTCTTTAAAACCAAATTATGCTTGAAGCTTTTCATTGTTTCCTCTATAGATGTACTATTTTTCCTCTAAACATATGTTTGCGATTATAATACTTCTTCTATTGGCCAGACTTATCTTCTTCACATTATTAATGTATTGTTACAATTGCAAAGTAAATAGAATATGCTTCTTCTTGAGATGTATCACTTATATGTTTCCCCATTTATTGGTTTAATTCAACAAAGCAAATAATCTCTTAATCACATACTCCTTTGTTAGCATCAAGTTCAATTTCCTTTCATGGTGGTAACCAACATAATTGAAATTAAGCTCACTTGATAGAGGTAATGTAAAAGTAAATAAGAAACATTACCTATGGTTGACAGTTAGGTCATTGTAGTTCACTAATGACTATGAACATCATGTTGGGCCCAGAAATGACCCCTTTTTGACCACCCTTATCTACCTCTTTTTGCCTTATCCTACTCTATTATGCATACCAAACAGATGTTTTTCCTTCACTTGGTCTCTCAAGTCATGCAGGTATGGTTAATCATTGTCTTATTTTATTAATGCTTAGGATTGTGGTAATCAGGGCTTTACATCTTAAATTATGCTAACATATGGTGGTTTTATAAAGATAATTCAAGATGTAAATAATACAGGTGTAACGGGCCGAACATGCCAAAGGAGGGATGGACATTCATTGCTGAGTTGATTGCCATCCATTCCATCATTGCCCAAAGAACGCAGTCCAAGGGTATTATTCCACGTGAGTTGTACAAGGGTAGCTGCAACAGACTGCGATAGATTTGGAGGCAATAGTGAGCCGCTACTCAAAATTAGCTGCAATCCACGAAGTGTCTTCTTAATTAATCATGATCATTATTTCTGGCTCAAATAACAACTTTCTTATATCTTCTTCTCTTACCTTGCCACGACTGTAATAGCTCATCGTAATTAGGGAAGCCTGAAGATCAGAGATCTTCATGGCTGCCCAATAATAGTAGGAATATGTTATGATTGTAATTGTATAAATACTAGGAACTATTCCAAGCCAGTGGTTGAAATTTTAACCAAATTATTGTATCAGTTGTGACTAAGGTTGTGTGCTCATCTACCACTTTTAATACAAGGAGTTTGATTCTTCAGATCTTGGCATTTTAACTTGTGTTACTTCCAGCATCTTTGTGTGAAGGCTAGGAGCGCCTTCCCACAGGGATTGCTGAGTTAATTAGGTATTTTATTTATTTTGTTGTGTGATTTTGTGATAACTTTCTTTATTTACAGTAAGCTGTAACGGTTATCGATTGTTGTGTGTCATTTGAATGATCAGTAATTGCATCTCTTGTAAAACTGCAGTGGTGTGGTGTGTCAGTCGACTGTATAGGTTAACTGTCTTTTATGCAACTGTGTGATAGCTGTAACAGCCCTGTTCATCCGTAGTTCTTTCAATTGATGTTTTCTTTATATCTATGTAGTTTGTTCCTTCGCATTTATAATTGCATAATTTAATTCCTGTACTTTGAATTTCTACAATAGATGAATTTAATTCCTATACTTTGAATTTCTAGAATAACTGAATCAAGATAGTTGAATGCATCTTTAGATGGTTTGGTAATTAGGTATTTTACTTTCTACAAAAGTAATCTAGATTTTATTTCCTGAATCTTTTAATTCTACATTAAGAATCGTAAGGAGGTACTTGTGATTGTATTCTTGAGAAAGTAAATTAAATTAAGGGATGAGTGTGGCTGAACAAGAAAGTAGGATCATTTACTTACAGCATCGGCTACCTAGTGTTTAAGCATATACAATGCATATTATCCTTGAAATAAGAGACTTCCCTAGGTTGACAATTTATATTGAACACTCTGTATGTTGGTTTTAATTAACTTGCATATAGGGTACCCAACATTTTGGCGCCATTGCCGGGGAGGATAAGTATTAGATACTATTGTAGTTACATCCAGTAATTATCTTTATTCATTCTTCTTCAATTTTTTTTTAGTTTGCATGTTTTTGGTTGCATGAATACAAGAAGGGTACATTGTGACCATCTTATAAATCCCAGAACCCCACAGAACACTAACGTTTCAGGTGGTCGAGGCCATGGGCAAAATCCAACATTGGGAAGAAGAACATTCATTGACGACCTGGTTGGTAGAACCAATTCTTCTACTGGGGCTCGCTATCAGGAAACACCCATCATAAGAATCCCTGTCACCCCTAGAGTGGCAGCATCAGTCTCTACTGTGGAGAACACATGAGGAGCTGCAACACCCTCCGATACCCCTGCGGAGGAAGACAGAGTTAGTACTGCAGGATCGGCTGATCGAGATTTGATCTATCACATTAACGGGAAGGTTGTGACTGAAGAGGAGTGGACATAGTTCCATCATAAATTCAATGACCAGTGGAAGGACGAAGAGGATAAAACAGAGGAAAATATGAGCAACAGACACGATCCCAAAGAGGAAGAAGCAATGGGAGAAAATAATCATCATGAGGGTAATTCCCTGCCTGAAGGGACGGTTTATACACTTCAGTTCCCAATTCAACAGCCAGAAGGGATAGCCCCCATGAAAAATATATCGCCATCGGTGTTGCCTTGATTTTATGGAAAAGCGGCAGAGGATCCGGACGATTTTTTTTTCGAATTTGACATCCTCTGTTGCAGCTATGACTACACCACCAATGCACAGAAGCTGAAACTTTTCCCTGCCACTCTGAAGGACAATGAATTATGTTGGTTTATGAGCCTGGGAGGTGGAGTTGTCACTAACTGGGACAGGATGAAACAGGTATTCCTGGAGAAATATCAGAAGTATTGCAATACCAAGGATAAGAGAGAAGAACTGTTTAAAATGTTACAGAGGGACGATGAAAGTCTGGAAGATTTTGTTGAAAGGATTTTATATAATGTGCAGAGAGTTGGACAGACTAATATGGGGTTATATGTGCTCAAAATAATCCTACTTCGCGGAATTACAGATGATTGCCTAGACATGTTAAACCTGTTAGGAAAGGGGGATATCTCTAAGGAGTCCTTTGAAAAGATCATGGAACTGTGCAAAAGGTATTCTAGGGGATCTTCCAGGAATAACAGACGGTACAAATGGGACAAATTATAACATGATGTCTTTGACAGAACGCAAAAGTCATCTAATGGATGATCCACCCATGCAGATATAGGCAATCTCCTCGAAAATTTCAAAACAGAAATGATGAGCTCCATCTCCTCGGAAATAGATGTCCTGAGGGCAAAGCAAAAACAAGCAGTAGAGGATCTCACACTAGGTGTATTCTATCCTAGATGTAGGAAGAACCACCCTCTGAAGGAGTGCCTGCTCGACAAGGTAGAAGTGTGTCAGCTATGTGAGCTGAACCATGACACAAAAGAATGCTCATCACTACCTCAAGTGAAGGTTGTTCTGTGGGCATCAACTCCAGATGTGGAACCAGCTTACTTTATTGCACAGAAAAAGCCCTTGCAGCCTCGAAATCAAGGTATGACTCCAGACTTGTTTCCATTTTTGAATAACATGAATAATTGGAATAATATGCAGCATATGAATACACAATTCCCTTCATCTTATTATAATCCTCAATGGTACCCCTCTCAACCTTCAATGCAAAATTTTAACTCCTAGAACCCCTGGGCACAGCCACCAAACCAACAAAATTCTTAGTCTCCTGGATGGAAGAATTTCCATCCAGGGAACTAGTTTCCCCATAACCAACCCTCTACACAGCTTCCACATCAAACATTTCCTCAACAACCATACCATCCTCAACAATATCCTCAGCCTTATCAACAGTCGCAGCTGCAACTCTAGAATAATGTTGTCCCCAATATGCCAATACGACCATAACTACCTGCTCAACCTAACCCTAACCCAAATAATAAAGCAGTCCATCAGTTTGAGACTGTCAACATGCCTTCTTACTCCATTACTCATGTACCCTGCAATGATATCTGCTTACGATCAGGAAAGGTAGTGGAGCCTTTGATCATTGAGGATGCTCCATCCTCTGTGCATGAAGAAGGGATGAATCCACATTATTTATCCAATACAGCGACCCCCATTATTGAAGACGCTGAACATCCTACTAATATGATGGCTGAGACACAGAAAGACACATTTATCGACACACATCCTACATAGTTGATTAGGGAACCACCATACCCTGAAATATTAATGTTACCAAGGGTAGTGGGACAACCTCAGTTTAACCTCTTAGGAGAGTTAAAAAATCTTTATGTTAAAATTCCACTCCTTCAATCCCTTCAAGACGTACCTATCTATGCCAGAACTGTTTGGGATCTGTGTACAAGGAAACCAGGAAGGAAACCTAGGGATCCTCCCATTGTTCATGTCATAGGGAAATTATCTGCATTAATAATGGGAAAAAACCTCTTGGCCAAATACGACGACCCTGGGAATCCCATTGTCACTGTGTAGATTGGGCGCACACAAATACCCAACGTACTGGTAGACTTAGGAGCATCAATTAATGTTATGACTATTGAAACTATAAAAATACTTGGGCTCACTAATCTCAGGCCAACTCCTACCGTTTTAGAACTGCCAGATACATCCACTATTAAACCTGAAGGAATCTTGGATGATCTCGTTATCTCTGTTGATTCTTGGGAGTATCCTGTTGACTTCTTGGTTTTACAAGCTAAGTCACAACTAGGAGGACACCCATTGATCCTGGGAAGGCCTTGGTTAGCTACAGCTAATGTTTGCATCAGTTGTCAATCTGGGTCTATGACCATATCAGATGGAACCAAGATAAAGAACCTCACTCTCTATCCTCCAGATCGACCGAGCTTAGAAGCTGAAACTCCATTATAGATGGAGCCAGAGGAAGAAGAGGGCGTTCAGCCATTATTAACGATAGGGAAGGCCTTAACTTTTAAAGATGAAACTGAAGACGATGCCATTAATAATTTCATCACTGAACCCACTCCTGTCAATAAGAAAATTTATCAGATCCTGAATGCTACTCTAGGTGAAGAGGAACAAGAAAATCTCACAGAAGAGGCATTAGTCAGTGACACTCACATAGTTCCAATGTTGAAAAAATTGAAAAGTGCTCCTATCGAGGTAGAGTCTGGAAAAACCCTGAATATTAATCCCAGCCTTTTCCCAAATGAACAGAAGCACCTGATCATTCTCTTAAAAAAACACAAGGGGGCATTTTCCTGGGAGTACATGGACATGAGGGGCATCCCCTCTAATCTGTGCACCCATCACATTTATATCAAAAGTGACTCCTAGCATGTGTGCCAGCCTCAATGACAAATGAACCCCAATCTTAGGGACATAGTGAAGGAAGAAATTCAGAAACTCTTGGAAGCAGGATTTATATATCCCATTTCAGACAGCGAATGGGTGTCTCCACTCGTATTAGTACCCAAGAAGAATGGTAAATGGAGAGTCTGTGTGGACTATAGAGAGCTGAATAAGGAAACAAAGAAAGATCACTTTCCCCTGACTTTCATCAATCAAGTACTTGACACCTTATTTGGAAAGAAGTTCTTCTTCTTCTGGATGGGTTTAGTAGGTACAATCAAATCCAGATTGCCCCTGAAGACCAAGATAAAACTACCTTCACCTATCCCTGGGGAACTTTTGCATACAGGGTGCTTCCCTTTGGTTTATGCAATGCACCAACCACATTTCAAAGAGATGTGATTCGCATTTTTCATAATTAGTTAATGATAGTATGGAAATTTTCATGGATGATTTTACTCCTTATGGCAAAGATTTTGAAGAAGCATTGAAAAATTTGGAAAAGGTTTTAACTCGCTGCGAATATACCTAGCTATCTTTAAGCACTAAAAAGTGCCATATGATGATGAGTGAAGGAGTGGTGTTGGGGCATTTTATCTCTGCTTATGGCATCCAGGTGGACCCCTCTAAAATCAAGGTAATCAAAAATATACCCACTACTATAACTCAAAAAGAAGTGCGTAGTTTCTTGGGGCATGCTGGATACTACAGAATATTTATAGAAAACTTTTCCAAACTTGACTCTCCTTTGTTTTCATTATTAATGAAGGATGTGCAATTTATTTGGAATGAGGCATGCCATACAGAGTTTGTTAAACTTAAGGAGAAGTTGTCCACAACTCCCATCCTAAGAGGGCCCAATTGGACCCTACCTTTTCACATTTATTCAGATGCCTCTGATACTGCCATTGGAGCAGTCTTAGGGTAGCAGGATGGTCAAGCACCTTATGCAATTTATTATATTAGTAAAAACCTAGCCCCTGCTGAACTTAATTATACTATTACCGAGAAGGAGTATTTAGCCATTGTTTACTCCATTAACAAATTTCGACATTATATCACTGGATATCCTACATTTGTGCACGCTGACTACTTGGCCATCAAATATCTAATGAATAAACATGTTACCAATGCTAGGGTAACTAGGTGGATGTTATTATTACAGGAATTTGATATCACCATTATAGACAGACCTGGAAAAGAAAATGTTGTCGCTGATTTCTTATCTCATTTTACTAACAGTGATGATAATTTGCCTATTGAGGACTCTTTTCTAGATGAACACTTATTTGCAGTTTCAGCTCACTCCCCTTGGTATGCAAATGTCACTAACTACTTGGCTGTAGGGAAGCTTCCGGCACATTTGTCCAAAAGAGAAAAGAGGAAAATTATTCAACAAAGTACCAGGTATTGTTGGATAGACGGTCATCTCTTCTACACAGGCCCTGATCTTGAGACCAGCATATGTGTAAGAGAAGATGAAATATTCCATATTTTGAAGGCCTGCCATGATGAGCCTTGTGGGGGACATTTTGCAGACAGGAGGACCGGAGACAAAGCGCTAAGAATGGGCTACTATTGGCCGACCCTTTTTAGGGATGCAAAGACATATGTCCAATCTTGTGATAGCTGCCAAAGGATGGGCCAACCCAATAGATTGGATCAAATGCCTCTTCAACCGCAACTGGTGGTTGAACCCTTTGATAGATGGGCATTAGATTTTGTTGGTCCTATCAGCCCTCATTCCAGGCAGAAAGCCTACATCTTAGTCTGTGCTAACTACATGATGAAATGGGTGGAAGCTGTGGCTTTGGTGAAAGCCAATGACTAGGCTATGATCGATTTCATGTATGGTGAAATATTTACTCGTTTCAGAGTACCCAAGGAAGTGATTACTTAGTTTGTGTCACATCAATTTGAAGCTCTACTACGAAAGTACCATATTCAGCACCGGATAGCATCACCATACCACCCTGTTGCGGCAGCAACTTTTTCTCCCCAAATTTCTTAAATTTTGGACCCCTCCTCACGATTTTTCTTTGATCATTGGATCCGTCGAGTTGTTGGGCTATATTTTAAGTTCTTATGAATACTCAAGCTTAATTCTTGACCAAAGTTCGGGTTTGATTGCATTAAATTTTATGGTGGACGGTCGTTGCTTAGTTTGTCTTACTTGTTGAACAAACCAGTTGTTTTTGTTGTTGGTCGCCGTTATAGCAGGTCGCTGTCCATTGTTGATATTTAAAGCTAAATAAATGACTGAGTTTTCCATTCGATCGGGGATCCTTCTTGTCTTGGTCGGAAGCCTCAACCTTCTTCCCATCCGCCATTGCGGCTCCTAGTCCGATATGCCATCCGAAGTATGAGTTGCCCGACTGCCGACGCGCATTAGCCCGTCTGTCGTTTATCTGGATCGTTTATTCTTCCGTCATTGCGGCCTGAGGATCCTTGTCCCTTCCGATGTAAAGTCGCCCGACGTCCGATTAATTTTCCCGCCCGCTTCGCGTGTCTCTTAGCTCTCTTTCCCACCGTTGCGGCTCTGAAAGTCTTCCGGCCTCCGAAGCTCAAAATCGTCCGATGGTTGTTTTAAAGCCCCTCTTGCCTGCGTTTTGCTGGTCCACAACTTAAGCCTCTCCCGATGTTGCGAATGGGAGAACCTTTTGGCCTCCGAGCGTACTTCCTTTCGATTGCCGACTTCAGTTGTTCCCGTCAGTATTTTTCTGTTGACGACCATAGGATAAGTGCGTCAGGCCCGTAGGCGTTGCGCCCTGCCATTTCCTTGTGAAATAGTCTTTTAATTGATAATGTCTTTGCTGCTGAGATGTTGTTTGTGAATTGATTGCAGGCAGTTTCGAGGAGACCGGTCAATCTACCCTGGTGTGAAGAAAGACGGACCGTCTGGCAGAAGTATAACTGAATCTAGGAGAATTGCCATGGAGGACTATGGCAGTAGAAAACAAAATCCAGAACAATAAACGTGCAGATCCCAGAAACGGATCAGTTACTTTGGTGGTTCATGATTGCATACAGACAAAAGATCAAAATACGAAGCGTTTGAGAAACTGAAAGGTCATGCGTCTGGGGGGAAAACTAAGCACTCTGTAAGGGTAGTTTAAATATTGAAAAGTGGAACTGAGAAAGGGCTTTTTCCCTGGAAAATTTTGTAAACGTTTGCTTGTAAGAGGAACTACTTCGTTTTGCAAAGGAAACTGCAATTTTTCCTGTTGGAGAGAGTGAAAAGTGGAATGTATCAATGCAGCTCAATGAATAATGTTGAAGAGAAACTATTTCATTTTCAGCTGTTTTCTCATTTACTGTAAGAGTATTTAATGTTCTGAACCTATGTTCTTGTTAAATGTTCTTCAGTAGTTGCTGAGATATTTTTCACTGTGAGTAATAAATGTTGTTATAAAATGACCAACTATCTGGTTATTTAAATATCTGTAAGTGTTCATGTTTCTTGAAAGAAGTACCAGCTATCTGTGATTCTTCATAATGCATGTGCAAAAATGTATTGCTCACCCAAAATGATAACCTTGCTCCCTAGGGATAGATTAGATAGTTAGTTTCTTTCTTATTATATCTAATTCGGTTGCTGGCGAGCATAAGACAAGAGGTAAGAACCTGTGCATCACATTGTGACCGCTCCCTGCATCTTGATCGACCTGCATTTAGTTAGGCACTTGCATTTCATTTCTTAAAGTCAAAATACAAAAACTCGGTGGGCCGGACCGTAACCAGTAAAGCCTTTGTTTTGTTTCTTGACCTACGGTAGCCGGACCGCAAGCTGGACGGATTCCCTATTCCAAACAATCAACGGGCTAGTTGGTAACGTTGATTGGGGAGAATCCCTTACTGTTGCCGCCTGTGAATTTCCAGGCCTCAACAGTTTTGGCGCTAGAAGGAGGGCCGCCAGTGCATGGCTGGCTGAAAAAACCCGTTTTCCCGAGATTATTTCACTGGTTACAGTTCCGAAAGTAGTGGACCACGTAATCCAATTCCGAAAGAAGTGAATAGAGAACATCTATATCCTGTCCGCAACGAGATCGTTAATGACCTGAGAAGACACACCAGGGCATACGTAAAGAATATTGGAGGATTGCCGATTATCCCTGAGTTGCCCAGGAGAGAGTATAAAAGGAAAGACCGTCCTGTGACCGAAGATTCGGTGCTGGTTGGAGACTGGGAAGAACTTGTGGAAACTACCTTGCAAGAAGTTGAGCTACCTTTGAATCAAGAAGGCCCAGAAACCCCTTGCATTTCTCCTGTTCACACCCCTGTTGGTTCACCTCCTCACTCTCCACCTCAACTCATGGTCAGTGTTAATGCCAACCAACCTCCTCCCAATCCACCAAATCCACCACCTGCATGGAAAGTCAGGTCACCCCTAAACCTGACTCCTCCTTTGCATGACCTACTTCAGGCCTTTGAAAAGTTATTGCCTAAGTTCGATCCAAATGAGAAGATATTAGTGGATGATCATTTGCAAAGTTTTTACTTGGCAATAGAAGGATTGAGAGCTGGGGAACATGAAGATGTAGTGTGCAGACTTTTCCCGCATACCCTCAAAGGGAATGCCGCATCTTGGTACTTTGGGTTGCCTGCTAATTCTATCCTAGATTGGGATACTTTCGAGAGAATTTTCAGAAGTAAGTATGCAGTTCAAAAGACTCACGCAGCCCTTATGAAAGGACTATGTGCACTGAAGAAAGAGAAAAAGGAAAAAGTGCACATTTTCACACAAAGGTTCGCAGCATATCTTAAGAACTTTTCTGAAACAGATAAGCCTTCAAACAAAGTACTGATTGAGTACTATACTTCAGCTTTGGGTCCTGATTTGGCCATGTTTGCGAAAGGTAGGGCCAAGCCTACTCTGACAGAAACCTATGAAGAAGTAGAAGTGGTGGAGGCTGAAAGGGAGAGTATTGAATATTACCCCGAACAATCAGGAGAGAGAAGGAAAACTTTATTGTTCACTAAGCCTAAAGAGGAGAAAGCACCAGATTATGAAAGTATGGCCAAAATGATGCAAAAGTTGTCTAATAAGATCATAGACTTAGAGAAAGAGAAGGAAACACATAAGTTCTACAGGCCTTATTATAAGCAAAGGGAGGAAAACAATCAGTCCCAACCTCCTCCTCACAATACTGCATCTATGAATCTGACAGAGATAGGGATGGAAAATTTCTGCACCTTTCACCAGCAGCCTCACTCTGAAAAGAATTGTCCGCAATGGATAAATTCAATGACACTAGTCATGAATCAAATGTTGGATTCAAGATTAATAGAGGAAGGCGATAAAGAAAGAAAAGAGAATTCTGCTGCTACTACTACTAAAGAGCAGGAAGAGGAAACCATGGCTGTATGGAATTCTGTTGTTTTATTCGACGCTAAAGAGGAAAGGAGTCAAGGATACAAGGAATTTGTGGATGCCAATGTAACAACAAGAAGTCAAGGGATGATTAAAGATGATAGTCTGATGCTCCCAAAGATCGGGAGGCTACAGAGAAACGTTAAGAAGAAATTCCAACATAAACCCATGGCTGATATAATTCCTGAATTTACGATTACTAGCCAAGATCCTGAGCTGAACAGAACACTGCCCAAGCCAAACGAAGAAAAGGTGAATGCTGATAACTATAACTCTACTGAACAGCAGATGAATTATGACATTGTGGAAGATTTAAAAAAGATAAAAGCAAACGTCCCACTATTCGAAATGTGCAAAGTACCTCAACAGAAAGAAAGATTATTGAGAGCACTTGAGGAATCGGAAGAGAAGCCGCCTACGGACAATCAACCTCAAGGCGAAGAGGAAATTGCAGAAACCAGCATTGGAGGTGTGTCTAAATGTAAACATCCACCTTTTCTCCTAACATTTGAAATTTTTAATCATAATGTGCACAATTGTTTGGTAGACTCAGGGGCGTCAATAAATGTCATGCCCATATCAGTATGTAAGAAAATAAATGGGAAACCTAAGCCAACCACGTGGAGGGTGGTTCAATTGGATAGGACGGACATTAAGGTAATTGGTCAGATGGAAGACGTCCTAATCCGTCTGGCATCCAATGACAAAGTATGCCAAGTCATTAATATCGTGGTGGCTGACATACCAGACGCTTACGGTCTGGTCCTGAGCAGAGATTGGTCAGCTAAATTAAATGGATATTTTGCCTCGGATTGGTCACATCTGTGGTTGCCATACAAGGGGAGTCCAAACCAGATCAAAATTTTAAGAGAACCTCACATGAAGTACAATGTTACTCAACTGAATGGGAAGAATGTACCAGTCAATCCTGTATTGGGAAACTATTTTCTTGAATTGGAACCAGGGAATTATCAAGCGGAAGAGGCCAGCGACACATCTGACACCCAGCCTGATCTCCTTCGATTTTCTCAGGCTGATGAGATTTATTGTAACATAGTAGATTTAGCAGTAGGAATAGATTCACATTCAGTAGATAATGCTTTTTGGACTTTGTTTTTTGATGGATCTAAGACTTTAGAAGGGTCAGGGGCCGATTGTGTCCTGATTGACCCACAGAAGAATAAACATTTTCTTTCCTGTAGATTAGAGTTTGAATGTACTAATAATACAGCTGAGTACGAAGCACTGGTGCAGGGACTCAAGAAAGCGCTGGAATTGAAGGTAAGTAATTTGAAAGTTTTTGGGGATTCTGAAATTATTGTGAAACAAATCCGGAATCAAATCCACTGTATTTCTCCTCACTTGAAAGCTTACCAGAATGAGGTATGGGATCTGCTGAAACACTTTAATGCATTTAACATTACTGCAATTCCCAGAATAAAAAATGCGGCTGCTGATCTATTGGCCACATCAGCCGCTAGACTCGTACCCACTAATAACAGATGTTCCGTTGAACTTCTTTTCAGGCCTTCTGTGCCGGATATGATCGCCAACTTGCGGGTATTTGATGATGATCAGCAAATAATAGAATGCTTGACGAATGAAGAGGTGTTTAAAGGAGCAATCATAGATGATGAGGAACATCAAGATGAGATGAAATATGAAAATTTCATTCCGAAAGGGGTCAAAACGTTAGAAAAAATGTTTGACTTGAGTGAAAAGTTCAAGAGACCTGCTAACGTGAAGACGCACAGCTCAACTCTGCAGTTCAAGCTGATAAATTTGGGGACTGAGAACAATCCTAAGTTCGTGAATCTCAATAAATGTTGCTCACCAACCGAAAGGGAAAGGTTCGTCAGTCTATTTAAACAGTACAAAGACATATTCGCATGGACATACGAAGAATTAAAAACTTACGACACCAGCATCATCAAGCATATCGTCCCTATTAAAGCAGGCGTCAAGCCATATCAGCAGCCATTGAGGAAGATGCACCCAAATTTGGAGCCACTAATCCAGAGTGAAGTGAAGAAATTGTTAGATGCTAGGATTATTTTTAAAGTCGGGCATTCCGAGTGGGTGTCAAATTTGGTACCGGTCAGAAAAAAGTCGGGAGAAATCAGACTGTGCGTGGACTTCAGAAACTTAAACCGCGCCTCAGATAAAGACAACTATCCGGTGCCTCCCATGGAGCAATTGCTACAGATGGTTTCTGGTTCTAAATTGTTTTCATTGTTGGACGGGTTCTCTGGCTACAACCAGGTGTTAGTAGCTGAGGAAGATAGATTGAAGACAACGTTCAAAACTAAATGGGGAACTTTTACCTATAGAAGGATGCCCTTTGGACTGATTAACGCTGGGGCAACGTTTCAGAGAGCTATGGACATAGCTTTCCGTGGACTAATTGGACGAAGCACTATGGTGTACCTTGATGACATTACAATATTCTCGAAGAAAAGAGGGGAGCACGCTTTTCACCTAAAACAAATTTTCGAACGTTGTCGGAAATACGGTATTTCCCTCAATCCCAAGAAGTGTGTATTCGCGATCACAGAAGGCAAATTACTGGGGCATATAGTTTCAAAGAGAGGTATATCTATAGACCCAGAAAGAATTAAGGCCATTGAACAAATCCCTATGCCCCATAATAAAAAGGGAATGCAATCCTTCATGGGAACAATAAATTTCGTACGTAGGTTTGTGCCTGATTTTGCCCAGACTGTTAAGCCACTGCAGCAGATGGTCAAACAAAATGCACAGATTAAGTGGACTGAAACTGAAAAGAATGCTTTCAGTAAGATCAAGACTGCTGTTGCACATGCGCCCTCTCTGAAAAGTCCAGACTTTGACAAAGACTTTATTATATATACATTTGCATCCTATGATTCATTGGCAGTTGTGCTTACGCAAAAGGAGGATGGGGGTGATGAATTCCCAATATCATTTATGAGAACTAGGCTACAAGGGGCTGAATTAAACTACCCAGCCATTGATAAACAAGCATACGCAGTGTTTAAAGCAGTGAAACAATTCAGACCTTATATATTAAAAAATCGAACCAAGGTAATAGTCCCTTACCCAGCTGTGAGATCCCTTCTCATTCAGAAAGAGTTAGGAGAAAGAAGGGGCAACTAGGTAACAGCTCTTCAAGAATATGACCTTGAATTCAAGCCAGCCACTATAGCGAAGGGTCAAGGGTTATGCAAATTGATGACTGAAAACAGGAACAACGAAGAACAAGCATGGGAAGATGAAGCCGAATTGCATGTAATGGATGTATGTCCTTTGTTTACAACTCCTGAGTCTTGGTATAGAGACCTTGTGCATTACTTGCAGTCAGGGCTGTTGCCAGATCATTGGAATTCCAAACAGAGAAGAGCTCTGCGTCTGAAATCAGCTCCCTACCAAATCGTAGAAGGCGTATTATTCAGAAAAAACTATGACGGGGTTCTCCTCAGATGTTTAGAAAAGGAAGATGCAAAGAAGGTAATGGCAGAATTACATGATGGTCCAGCTGGGGGACATTATTCAGGCGACACTACAACCCACAAAATCCTTAGGGCCGGTTACTACTAGCCTACACTCTTCAAATATGTACATGCACATGTTAGAAAATGTGATATTTGTCAAAGGTGTGGTGGAAGACAGCCTAAGGCAGCAGCGCCCCTAAAGCCTATTATGATCACAGAACCATTTGAGCAATGGGGGCTGGACATTATTGGAGAAATCAAACCAGATTCTTCCCTGCTGCACAAATACATTCTTACTGCTACTGATTATTTCACTCGTTGGGTCGAAGCTATCCCACTGCGCAAGATAAACGAAGACGAAGTCATCAACTTCCTACAAGATCATATCATGACCAGGTTTGGAGTTCCAATTTCGTTAGTTTTTGATAATGCTAAATACTTTTCATCAATTAAATTGACTGCATTTGCTCATGATAAAGGGATAAAATTACATTATTCTGCTAACTACTATCCGCAAGGGAATGGCCTGGCTGAATCCTCTAATAAAAACCTTATTAGAATTCTGAAGAAGACTATCGTAGAAAACCAGAGAAGTTGGCACTCAACTTTACCCAATGCCCTGTGGGCTGATAGAGTCACCCCCAAGTCTGCAATAGGAGTGTCACCCTATACCCTTGTGTACAGTAAGGAGGCCATCCTGCCTCCCAATATCATGCTACCATATTCCATGCTAGCCCAAGAGTCTAGGGGGTCGGATGATGAGGTTCTCCAAATAAGGATATATAATCTTCTGAAAGCAGAGGAGGCTAGATCCAAGGCTAGAGAACGTTTTAAACAGCAGCAGGAGATAGTAAAAAGATGGTTTGACAAACATAAAGCTAGGAAAAGGGACTTGGAAGTGGGAGACCTTGTTCTCAAGTGGGATCATCCCCATGATGAGAAGGGAAAGCATACTAAGTTCCAACAATTGTGGGTAGGCCCATTTCAGATCAAAGCAAAACTTGGCCCTGCTACTTATAAGCTGCAAGATTTACAGGGATGGGAGGAGAACCTGCCAGTCAATGGTTTGGTTCTCAAGCCTTATTTTTCTTGAAGTTGTCTTTGAGTTTCCTGTCTTGTATATAAATAAGATGTTTGGTTGTTTTTGAGTCATGCTTTCATTTTGTTTGAATTTAAGTCTATTGGTTTCAATAAAGGGAGTTAACTCGTGGTTATTCTAGAAACACCAAAATTTCTGGTAATGGTAGACATGTTTGAGTAGTCAGACTGTGTGTTGTTGTTTGAGTTTCTTCCAGTCTAGCAATTTTTCTCGAAATCTCTGTGTGCATTGAAGTCATGCTTAATCCCTGCAAGATAAACCAGATCTAAAGAGTCTAGAATACTATGTTGAGGCTCCATCCACTTCACACCTAAAATGTCTAAGGGGTGATAACGGAGGACCCACGGAAAAGAGCACGGTGAACAGTATGTTAAATACAAATGATCCCATGCCAGGAAATAAACGCCAAAAGACTGATAAGAGCCAGAATTCTTATTGAAAGCATCATGCATCAAAGAAAAAGTTGAATCATAATTAATAAATTGCCAAAAGATCCTCTCCGTCCGTGAGCTGAAACATTAAGCACACCGCTCACACAAAAGGGCACTATGGGATAGAGGATCTTGAAATAAAATCCAGTAAGAAAGGCACATAGGAGGATTCACAAGAAAGGAACAAGAGTCTAAAAGCACAAAAGCTGCTAAAACGGCATGGGAATGAGGAACAAATGAACATTTCTGTTCACCACCCGCTATGATCCTGTGGTGTCCACGCTGTTAGCTACCTGAAGGAAGAGGTAATAATGAAACTCATTTTCTGGCATCAACAGAGTTATCTGGACTTGAAGGTCTTGGTTTTCCCTTTCCCCAATGGACTATCATCAATGATTAAGGTACACACTTCTGTCGGTTGAGAAATCCATATGGCTGGAAGAATTCATTCGACGCATTCTGGTTAAACAGTCTGTTGCTCAAAGCATAATCACCCAGAGATCTAGGTTCACCAGGTAATCGCCAATTGTTGCGGCAGCAACTTTTTCTCCCCAAATTTCTTAAATTTTGGACCCCTCCTCGCGATTTTGCTTTGATCATTGGATCCTTCGAGTTGTTGGGCTGTATTTTAAGTTCTTATGAATACTCAAGCTTAATTCTTGACCAAAGTTTGGGTTTGATTGCGTTAAATTTTATGGTGGACGGCCATTGCTCAGTTTGTCTTACTTGTTGAACAAACCAGTTGTTTTTGTTGTTGGTCGTCGTTATAGCAGGTCGCTATCCATTGTTGATCTTTAAAGCTGAATAAATGACTGAGTTTTCCATTCGATCAGGGATCCTGCTTGTCTTGGTCGGAAGCCTCAGCCTTCTTCCCATCCGCCGTTGCGTCTCCTAGTCCGATATGTCATCCGAAGTATGAGTTGCCCGATTGCCGACGCGCGTTAGCCCATCTGTCGTTTATCTGGATCGTTTATTCTTCCGTCGTTGCGGCCTGAGGATCCTTGTCCCTTCCGATGTAAAGTCGCTCGACGTCCGATTAATTTTCCCGCCCGCTTCGCGTGTCTCTTAGCTCTCTTTCCCGTCGTTGCGGCTCTGAAAGTCTTCCGGCCTCCGAAGCTCAAAACCGTCCGATGGCCGTTTTAAAGCCCCTCTTTCCTGCGTTTCGCTTGTCCATGACTTAAGCCTCTCCCGCTGTTGCGAATGGGAGAACCTTTCGGCCTCCGAGCTTACTTCCTTCTGATTGCCGACTTCAGGTGTTCCCGCCAGTATTTTTCTGTTGACGACCATAAGATAAGTGTGTCAGGCCCGTAGGCGTTGCGCCCTGCCATTTCCTTGTGAAATAGTCTTTTAATTGATAATGTCTTTGCTGCTGAGATGTTGTTTGTGAATTGATTGCAGGCAGTTTCGAGGAGACCGGTCAATCTACCCTGGTGTGAAGAAAGACGGATTGTCTGGCAGAAGTATAATTGAAGCTAGGAGAATCGTCGTGGAGGACTATGGCAGTAGAAAACAAAAGTCGGAACAATAAATGCGCAGATCCCAGAAACGAATCAGTTACTTTGGTGGTTCATGATTGCATACAGACAAAAGATCAGAATACGAAGCGTTTGAGAAACTGAAAGGTCATGCGTCTGGGGGGAAAACTAAGCACTCTGTAAGGGTAGTTTAAATATTGAAAAGTGGAACTGAGAAAGGGCTTTTTCCCTGGAAAATTTTGTAAACGTTTGCTTGTAAGAGGAACTACTTAGTTTTGTAAAGGAAACTGCAATTTTGCCTGTTGGAGAGAGTGAAAAGTGGAATGTATCAATGCAGCTCAATGAATAATGTTGAAGAGAAACTATTTCGTTTTCAGCTGTTTTCTCATTTACTGTAAGAGTATTTAATGTTCTGAACCTATGTTCTTGTTAAATGTTCTTCAGTAGTTGCTGAGATATTTTTCACTGTGAGTAATAAATGTTGTTATAAAATGACCAGCTATCTGGTTATTTAAATATCTGTAAGTGTTCATGTTTCTTGAAAGAAGTACCAGCTATCTGTGATTCTTCATAATGCATGTGCAAAAATGTATTGCTCGCCCAAAATGATAACCTTGCTCCCTAGGGATAGATTAGATAGTTAGTTTCTTTCTTATTATATCTGATTCGGTTGCTGGCGAGCATAAGACGAGAGGTAAGAACCTACGCATCACATTGTGACCGCTCCCTGCATCTTGATCGCCCTGCATTTAGTTAGGCACTTGCATTTCATTTCTTAAAGTCAAAAGACAAAAACTCGGTGGGTCAGACCGCAACCGGTAAAGCCTTTGTTTTGTTTCTTGACCTATGGTAGCCGGACCGCAAGCTGGACGGATTCCCTATTCCAAACAGTCAACGGGCTAGTTGGGAACGTTGATTGGGGAGAATCCCTTAATGTTGCCGCCTGTGAATTTCCAGGCCTCAACACACCCCCAAGCCAATGGCTAGGTAGAAAGCACTAACAAAGTTATTGAATCCATCCTTACCAAAATGGTCAAGAGCCATCCTAGAGATTGGGCTGATAGACTTCCGAAAGCATTGTGGGCATATCGTACTACTTGGCGCAATACTTCAGGTTTCTCTCCTTATGACTTGGTGTATGGGAAAAGTGTTGTCTTCCCAATTGAATTTGAAATTAAGGCTTTGAAGATAGCTACGGAGGTAAGCTTAGATGTGACTGAAGCCCGGAAGAGAAGATTGAATCAATTGAATGAACTTGATGAGAACCGTTTAGCTGCAGTGGATCAGATAGTATTAATCCAGCAATAGAGATCCAATTGGCACGACCAATTCATCAAAAAGAAAGTCTTCTGCGAAGGAGACTGGGCACTATTATACGATTCAAGATTCAAAAGGGACTTCAAGGGTAAATTACGCACAAGATGGTTGGGCCCATACCTGGAAGACAGAGTATTTGATAATGGTACAGTCCGCCTGGTAACCATTGATGAGAATCGTGCACCATTATTTGCTAATGGTCACAGGCTGCGACTGTACCATAATCCCATTTCAAAAGATGCATTCACTTCACAGATTGCAGCGGATCCGGAATACCGGTTAGAACAAGGGCAAGAATCTTTCTTTGCCCCTGTTAATCCTTAGATAATCGCTGCAAATCTTACATAAATTTTTTGTACATAAATAAATTGATTTATTTTTTTATCTTTTTTCTTTTGGACTTGATCCTTTTTATTTTTTTTAAATAAAATGTGCAAGGAAGCGACTAAGGAGCGGTGGTCATTATCGGGCCTATTGACCAGGGTCATCCTTCTGTAACTCCTGCATCAAAAGAAAATTCCTTGAACAAATCTGTTGCAGCCGCAATACTAAAAAAACACATTCCTTTACCCCGTTCCGCGCAGCTGCAACACCGTAAATTCCCGCCCTTTATCCCGTTCCGCATAGCTGCAACACCGTAAATCCCTGCCCATTACCCCATTCCGCACAGCTGCAACACCGTAAATTCCCGCCCTTTACCCCATTTTGTGCAGCTACAACACCGTAAATTCTCACCCTTTACCCTGTTCTATGCAGCTGCAACACCGTAAATTCCCTCCCTTTACCCCATTCCGTGCAGCTGCAACACCGTCAATTCCTACCCTTTACCCTGTTCCCCCATGTGTAACACCGTCACCTTAATGCCTTTTTCCTTTTCCAGTAGCTACAACACCGTTTCACTTTGGTCCATTTTCACCTTTTCCAGCAGTTGCGACTCCACCAAAACTAGCTAATTTTTCTATAATTCTCAGTTGCGACTCTACTAAACTACTTGATTTCTCTATGTTTTGTGGCTGCAACTCCTCCATTCTTGGCAGAATTCTTAGCAACCTTGGTTAGCGACTCCTCCAAATCGGGCTCTAATTTCTGATGCCAGCGATCCTAATTTATTTTTCAGTATTCATTATGTTTCTGACAAAATTGACACGATGGTTTTGGTTCGCCGGCAGAAAAGGTCATTCCAGCATACCTGCAATAATGATTAAATTTAAATGGCTGCACTTCACACACGCTACTATTTTCCAAAGGTCACCATTCATCACGTATTTTCAAAGGTATGGTTCTGATTATTTACTTGATTAAGCGTTAACTAGATTTGACAACATTAATCATACCTTCCTTTTCGTGCCCATTATTACACCTGCATATCGTTAACTGTCCACTCATACAACTTAATGGCTATTTATGTTACCTGATAACCGCCACCTTTCCTAATTTGGTATAAAATTCCAAACATTTCTATGCTCTGAAACTTTCCAAATTTACCCAACTCCACTCTCAGATGTTCATGCATACTCTGTGCTCTAACCTCCATTGTCGGGACCTGTAATCTATCGGACTGAGACACACTTCTAATTCAAACAAACATGGGTATCCCAGCTCAGCATGAACCTCCCAATACGTGAGAACTAAGAAGAAATGCTGAAGTTTTCGCTATTTTTGAAGCTGTGGGATGGACTAAATTCTTCCAATGCCTGAATGGGTTTCATCGCGAGACAGATCTACAATTTGCCTTAAATCTTACAGAAACCCACTCAGAGGTTCGGGGGTTACATATGGAAGTCTCTGAAGCAATAGTGGCTGAGGTCACTGGCCTTCCTCGGGTGGGCAGAGCCTGGTTTGGTCGAAGAACCCCCAATGCTGCTACAGTACAGGATTTTCTGAGAGAGGGGGAGCACATTCGACAATCACAGAGAGGGATAGCATTACAGTCACTGCCTCGGCCATGGGATCAAGTAGCAATTTTCCTCAAGAAGTATATCACCGGTGAAGGTAGGTATCAAACGGTTTATTACTCTGAATTTCCTCTATTATCTCATCTCCGTCATAGGGCCTTACTAAACATTCCATTTTACCTATAAAATGATTTACACCATATGGCTGGGTTTGTTAAAACAACCAAGCATCCAAACTCCTCCCTTACCCACCATGGCCTAATCAAATTAATAATTTTACGGGCCTTAGCTCAATGGAACCAAACCTGGGAGCAATTCACAGGTCAAATTCAGGAACCCGCCCTTTTGGCTGGCATTCCAATAGAAGAAGAAGTAGAAGTACCTGTACTCGTGAGGCCTATTCAAAACCAAGAAGATCCTGCCAATCAACAGTTGGGGGGAAAGGTCGAACAACAGGAGGTTCGAAGTCCCTCCAATTTAGTTAGGGGGGAATGAGATTGGATCAGAGGATCAGTTAGAAGACCAAGCAACACAATTGGAGGAAAATGCACAAGAAAACCCTATAGAGAGATTAAATAATATGGAAGCTCTGACAGCGGAGGCTGAAACTGGAGCAGCATTAGATGCTGCGATAGCTGAAGCCGAGGATGTTAGAGCCATGATAACAGAAGAAAACATGGAGGTGTTGACCATTGAATCTTCCCCTGAATGGGGAGGAACTCTGATTGAGGAAGAATCAGAAAATTCTGAGACAGAGGATATCCCTTCCACATCAGCTGCAAATCTGGAAATTCCAGCACCACGGAGAAAAGGAGGAGATCAAAAGAAGAAATATGGGCATCACCACCAATAAGACGAAAAACAACCAGGTCAGTTACAGCAGCAAAAGTAGTAAGGGCAAGATGGGAAACCATAGAAGCACAGATCGAATTCCCCACTCTGAGACCTAAAGCAAATGATGCCCCACAAGAACCATCTGTAGAAGAACCTCAAATTGAGGGAATTCTGTATAAAAATGGGTTATTAAAGGAGGAAGTACAATCACTATGGAAAGAACTTGAAAATTGGAAGGAAGCATGCAAGAAACAGGTGGAAAGGAAGTTGCACACACTGGTTGAGGCTGCAGACCAATTAGAAGGATCAACTCTTGTTGAGGATGGCAATGAGGAAGAAAGAGTGGTTTGTCCTGTGTGTGGAGAAATCTTTAACCAGTCAAGTTACAAAGTCATAGTTCATTCTGTTGTGATACAACCACCCGTACCTACAGCTGTGGAAGAACAAGGACAACCTGATTGGAAGGATGGTGAAGCTCCCCAAGAGAAACTCTAGCAAGGGGAAGTAGTAGATAAACATGGTGTTGATACATAAGAACCAGCATCTTTGAATATTCCTGCTGAAGTTGCCATCCAAATTGGGACAGATGAACCAGAGGCCGAGGATATTCCTGATTTTGTTGAAGAAGTCTACATTGTGACTCCTGAACCTTCTCAGGACATAGAACTAATAGAGATGGAACCCCAGTAGCAGAATGATGATGAGATTGAACAGGACGCTGATACAATGGAACCAGCATCCTTGAATATTCTTGTTGAAGTTGCCACCCAAATGGGGGAAGAAGAACCAGGGATTGAAAATATTCTGGAATTTAATGAAGAGGTTTGCACTGTGACTCCTGAACCATCTCAGGACACAAAGATAATAGAAATGGAATCCCAACAGCAGGAAAATGAGGAAGTTAACTAGGATGTTGCTACACAAGAACCAACATCCCTGGAAATTTCTGTGGAGACTCTCAAGCTGCAACAAGAAGTCAATCCTGGGATGGACATCATTCCTTATTTGGATTTAGGAGAGGATGAACAAATGCAATCACAATCCTCGGGGAAAGCTGAAATCCTCGAGGAACAGCTCCATATTGCAAAAGACATGAAAGCAACTCTATAATCCCAACATCATGAAGAAAGAGAAGGGTGGGGCTCTATTACACAAGAACCAGCAGCCTTGCATCCCACTGTCGAAGTTGCAGCTGATAATCAAGTAGATAGGGAGATTAAAATTCAAGAGGAGGTTGTCCGACAAGAACCAACATCCTCACAATCAGCTACTAAAGTTGTTATAGGAGAACTCCAAAGAGAGGATGTTGTTACACAAGAACCAGCATCTCCGGAATTTATTTTAGAAACACCTATGGTTGAAGTTGCTGCAAGAGAAATTCCAGGAAGGGACGCTGTTACACAAGAACCAGCACCCCCAGAAGTGATCTCAAAAGTACAGGATGTTCAATTTGGCACATTAGGTGATAAGGTATGGACTCAATTTCCTCAAAATTTTATCAAATTGGATTCTAATAATGAAGAACATCCAGAAGAAGAAGAAATCTTGAAGCTGACAAAAGAACTCTAGATCCTGAGAATAGAAGTGAGGAAGTGGAGGAGTGAGGTGGAGAGATATCAAGAAGGGATGGTTTCCCTCACTGAACATAGAAAGACCATCAGGGAATTGAAGGGAAAATGGGCAGAAGAACTCATGACCCAGAAAATCCATGGGGAGGAGTTACAGAAGGAGCTAAAGGAGTTGAAAAACTTCAAATCCATGTAGGTGGAAAAAGATCAACTGTATACTCTTTCTCAGGAATTGTTGGGTACCAGAGTACCATCTTCCTCTTACCCTGTATTTTTATTTGAGCAGTTCATTTAGTTTAAATCGAGGGCTGTAAAAGAAGGGAGGCCATATGAAATATCAACCTAAGCTAAATTCCTGGAAACATTTTGGGAAGTGATTTTGAGGACCAAAATTTGCTATGTGAGCTTTATTTGCATAAGTTGGCTTGCCCTTTGGACCACCATTTGAATCCTATCCCTTTCTCAGGTGATGTTCAGCTGAGGGATTTTGCCTCCTTTGTGAGCAATCATGTTCAATGGGAAAGGTCTTTCCAAACTTTCTCTCACAATGGGGCCCACTCTAATCTTTGGATTCGAAGCGAACCTCAGAATCCTCGTCTTCTCCTTGCTCGACATCAGAGTGTACTATCGTGTCCCATCCAAACTCAGTATGTAATGGAACTTCAAGAAAGGGTTATTTCTACTTGTACCAGCCAAATTTCCATGCATCAATGAGTGGCTTTGGAAGGTAGTCAGCACAGATGGCAAGTTTCCTCTTCAACCCTTAGAAATAGGGACCCCTACTATTACAGGAATTTTGAACAAGCACTTTCCAGGGTTGAGGGTTACATTGGATGCATGAGTGAATGTGGGGTTAATTGGCTGGGACTCAAATTTAAATTTCCTCTCATCTAGTGGCTAGCAAACCGTACAGAGGAGATTTCTCGTTAGCAAGAGCAGAAGAGCAGAAGTGTTGGAGATTTGGGTTGTCCATAAGGGATTTGTAGAAAAATAGGGGACATATGAATTCCCATACAACTTTTCTTCTCTCCATGAATGAAGCACAATGTCAGATTCAGATTCAGAATAATGGAAGTTGTTGCATGAGGACATGTAATAGGACAATTGGGGGGAGGTGTTGGGCCCATAAATGACCCCTTTTTGACCACCCTTATCTACCTCTTTTTGTCTTATCCTACTCTATTATGCATACCAAACATATGTTTTTCCTTCACTTGGTCCCTCAAGTCATGCAGGTACGGTTAATCATTGTCTTATTTTATTAATGATTAGGATTGTGGTAATCAGGGCTTTACATCTTAAATTATGCTAACATATGGTGGTTTTATAAAGATAATTCGAGATGTAAAGAATACAGCTGTAGCGGGCTGAACATGCCAAAGGAGGGATGGACATTCATTGCTAAGTTGATCGCCATCCATTCCATTGTTGCCCAAAGAACACAGTCCAAGGGTATTATTCCATGCGAGCTGTACAAGGGTAGCTACAACAGACTGCGACAGATTTGGAGGCAATAGTGCGTCGCTGCTCAAAATTAGCTGTAATCCACGGAGTATCTTCTCAATTAATCATGATCATTATTTATGGCTCGAATAACAGCTTTCTTATATTTTCTGCTCTCATCTTGCCATGACTGTAACAGCTCATCGTAATTAGGGCACCCTGAAGATCAGAGATCTTCATGGCTACCCGATAATAAGAGGAAGATGTTATGATTGTAATTATATAAATATTGGGAACTATTTCGAGCCAGGGGTTGAAATTTTAACCAAATTATTGTATCAGATGTGACTAAGGTTGTGTGCTCATTTGCCACTTTTAATACAAGGAGTTTGATTCTTCGGATCTCGGCATTTTAACGTGTGTTACTTCCAGCATCTCTGTGTGAAGGCTGGGCCCACCTTCCCACAGGGATTGTTGAGTTAATTAGGTATTTTATTTATTTTTTTGTGTGATTTTGTGATAACTTTCTTTATTTATAGTGAGCTGCAACGGTTATCGATTGTTGTGTGTCATTTGAATGATCAGTAATTGCATCTCTTGTAAAACTGCAATGGTGTGGTGTGTCAGTCGACTGTATAGGTTAACTATCTTTATGCAACTGTGTGATAGTTGTAACAACCCTGCTCATCCCTATTTCTTTCAATTGTTGTTTTCTTTAGATCTTTGCAGTTTGTTCCTTCGCATTTATAATTGCATAATTTAATTCTTGTACTTTGAATTTCTAGAATAGTTGAATTTAATTCCTGTATTTTGAATTTCTAGAATAGTTGAATTTAATTCCTGTACTTTGAATTTCTAGAATAACTGAATCAAGATAGTTGGATGGATCTTTAGATGGTTTGGTAATTAGGGATTTTACTTTCTGCAAAAGTAATCTAGATTTTATTTCCTGAATCTTTTAATTCTAGATTAAGAATCATACGGAGGTACTTGTAATTGTATTCTTGAGAAAGTAAATTAAATTAAGAGATGAGTGTGGCTGAACAGGAAAGTAGGATCATTTACTTACAGCATCAGCTACCTAGTGTTTGAAGCATATACAGTGCATATATCCTTGAAATAAGAGACTTCCCTGGGTTGACAATTTATATTGAACACTCTATATGTTGGTTTTAATTAACTTGCATATAGGGTGCCCAACACATCACAACCAATCCTTGAACCTATCAAATAATGTAACCAAGCCTTTGCATTAACATTTAGATAGAAAATAAAATGATACATGAGAAGAGAAGACCAAAAATGTACCATGGGGAATCAATATACCTGAATAGTTAATTTATAACAGTGGTATACACAATAGACATGTGCTTTATTCCCTTTGAAAGTATGCAGCGTTGGACCAGTAATAACATCACATACGTTTTGCATAGTCAGTTTTATCAACCTGAAATGTTCAACCCTAGCAACGTTGCTAAAATATAGACTATTACATGTTAAGTGTTTATAGTTTTGTCATCAACGTAGTTAATAATACATTTGGATTCATGATTTCTCATCAAACTCATCCCTCCATAACACATTCCTCTTCATCAACCTCATTTCTTACTTTTCTCTTTATTATTTATCAGTCACGTCCTTCCGCAGTTGCCTTTTCCACAACGTCTTTTCCGCAACAAACCTTTTTCACATTCAGCTTTCTAAATCAACCTTTGCTCAATTTCTAGGATCTAGCATCTTCCGCATTTGCGAGTTGTGGAAAGCCAAGTTAGTTTTCCGCACTCACCTTTCCTCGATTACCTTTCCGGAATTACTTTTTTCGCAAATACCTTTCCGCATTTTACCATTCCGCAATTAGTTTTCCACAATTCCCTTTCGGCACTTCCCTTTCCATAGTTGCGAATTGCGGATTGCGGATATGCATTTCGATTTTTTCTCGAAACTGCTTCCGCAATTCCCTTTTGGCAAAGCCAACTCAAATCAATTTACTAATTCTGCAATGCGGATCTGCCATTTAACTTTTTCAAAATTTTCTTCCGTAAATTGTTTTTCGCAACCCCTGTGAGCCGTCAATCTCTTGCGGATTTGCTCTAATCCCTTAATATGTTATCGATCAAGTCAATCTATCTGGACTTGATCTCCTTATCTAGATCTGTAACCTCTATAGCTTCATCCTCCACGCATATCAATCAATCAACTCGATCTATCTTCAACCGGACTTGATATTCTTCTTAACACTCAAAATGTACCCCCAGTTCTAAAAGGGTAAATCTCAAGCTAACCACAGAATCAAGCTTTAGGAAAGAAAGATGAATATCTCAATAATTGTTTTCACAAGACCAAATATATGAACAAGAAATAAATGTGAGATTGTTGTTGGTTGAAACAAGGAAAGTAGACATTGAGCATGGAGTTTAAAATGATAATAACAAGACAATTTTATTGCATGGAATTTTAACACAGCCAACATAGCAATCTCATTACAGTCAAAAACCTTTTTTTTCTGGTGATATAGAAGCAAATCATAAACAATCCAATAATGAGGGCATCTAACAAGGATGAATCCACATTAACTTTATATGAACAAATTTTGTGAATGTTTTAAATCAATAGATGAAAGGAAAAACATAATGGAAGTAGTAAACAATAAACATATGCACATGAAAAAAGGAAACTACAAACTATAACAAACAGAAAAAGGCTAGCTTTGGCTCTGAAATTTTATTAAAAGATAGATCTCAAATTACAATGCTCATTTCTCATGGGTTTTGACCCTTGTTCCATTACAAAAACTTGTTCTTATACAAAATCGCTCAAACTTGTCCTACGATTTTCACCACTCTCTGCTTCTGTGCAAACTTCTTCCTCTGTCTTCCGCATTTTCTCCACCAGCTTTGAATGTATGTTCCTTCTATGTTTGTTACTAAGTTTTTATAACTTCTGTTACTACTGCCATTCATTCGAATTAGTAGATGTAGTTATTGTTCCAGAGTATTAGGATGGACATAATGCATGTTCCTTTTGTGTTTGTTCCTCTGTCGGCTCATTTTTTTCCTGAACATGTTATCACCCCCAATGATTTCAACACTTCATAAGGGTGGTGGTGATGACGATGGCCTCTATTTATGTTTGCTGCAGTCCGAACATTTGTTCAGACCGACGAGTTATAGCAATGGATACTATGCACTGTGGTAACTAATTCCATAGTCTCATTTGGAGGCTTTGACAGAATGTCCTTTGGTCTTTCAATTCTAGCTACTACTTCTACATTAGTTCTTAGTTCTTTTAAGACAATTTTGTTGCTTCGGGTATCAGAAGGCTTCCTCCTTGCCAGAATTTATAAGCTGCTTCGAAACGTTGTTGTAGGGATCCCTACAACTGGCTTATTTTCCAACCGTCTCTAGGCTTGCGGTGGAACATATCTGGCAGCATTTACCTCACCCATAATAGGTGTCACAACTCCAATCACAGGGACCCTAGGCCCATTACCACTAAAATTCTCACTAACCATATTTCTCCACAAGTCTTCTTTAACTTTGTGTCCTGCAAACAAAAACTCGTTGTAGCAATAATTTGCAATCCGCTAACAGTAGAAATTTCATTCCAGTGGGCAGTCTGTCAAATATTCACACTCGCCATCATCGAGTAGTATAATAAAAACACAATCCATCATGTGGGTCACCACTTCAAGTTCTTATGTCCAAGTACCAACTACGTCACCCCTTTTTACTGTGACGTCATGATACTTATGGCATGAGTGACTACCAAATTCTCTTGGTATATGTGGATCTAATAATTGATAATTGTCACATCAACTAGATTTCTAAATAAGTGTGCCAACGCCTCCCTTTCGCTCTTCAATAACTCATGTCGGTTCGTTGCCTCTGTTGTGCCCCCCTTTCATTCAAATTAGGTTCTCCTCTATTCTTCTCACCATGTTGTCATGTAGACGCTCATGCACTCCCCTACCTGCCTCCTCTAAACCGCCTAATAGAGTTATGAGAAGCATCGTCCATACTGCCCGCTTGTACAATAATTCGATCCCCAACACGGTGAAAGAGGAAATTGAACACTCAGAAAATGATGCCAAACTCACCAGGAATTGCATTCCATACCATGAGGTGACATCGGAATTTGAGGGTCTCATACCTAACCCTTGTTATTCAAGAGGAAGAAAATCTCTTCATATGAATACCGTGGACTATCTTTGGCAACAGAAGTTTGTTTTGGGAAGAGAACCGGTTGACAGAGGAGAGGCGCATGAAGCCATCCTTCTGAATCTAGATGAATTATCCAATAACATGTAGCAAATTTCCAATCACCTTGGCATTAAACTGCATAACTCCATCCCTGTGGATACTGATATCAAGCTAGAAATTGGCTAATTCTCTAGATAGTTTAGTTTACTTTTATTACTATGAATCTTTGCAAATGGTCTATAGTAAAGAATTGTCGATCTAGATAGTATTGCCTCGTTTATTTTCGGTCCAGAATGTAATTTTGATAATTTTGAAACCTCAAAGCTTGTTTTCCCTATGTAGGGAGGGATTAGTTACTGTTTACTTTTTGTAAATCTTATTGAAGGCAATAGAAGGAACTTTCTTATTTACACAAAAAAAAAAATATGATAGGTATTACAATTCATATTTGAAATATTTTCAATTGAGCACTAAGAGTTATATCATTGTCTTCTGAAAGGGCAACAATCCTTTCCCTTTGACTAATTCCCAAGTTTTTGTAAATCTTCTGTTTATAAGTTTGTTGCAGTTGACATATAGAAGCTTCTCAAAAAATAGATAATAATCAAATAAAACGATTTTGAGAAAATAGATATGAAATGCAAGTTGAAAATGGAATGTGCAAGTATTTATTCATGTCAATGTTAATGTTTATTTTTCTCAAAACTACTTCCACAATTCCCTTTCCACAACTCCTTTGATCTATCAACTTGATAAGTTTTCATCACAACTTGACAGGTGTTTGTCTGCAACACGCAACCCGCATTTGTGGATTACGGATGTCAAACTTCAATTTGTTTTCTTATTTTTTGTCTTTCCGCAATCCGCAATTTCTCTTAATAAAATTTCATTTTTCGGTTCCGCGTTTCCGCAAACCCGCAATGCAGATTGTGGAAAGTGGAAAGTCTTTCCATTAATATTTCTTCTATTTTCAATACCGCAACCCGCAATGCAGATTGTGGAAAGTGGAAACTTAATAATAAAAAATTGTAAGTTTGCTTATTTGCTACTCACAACCCCCAACTATTTTTGGGATTACGGATTGCCAAAGCTAACAAATTTATTCCTCATTTCAAATATTATCCCGCATCCTGCAACTCGCTTCGCATATTCGAATCAACTTTAAATAAAATAAAACAATGACAATTGTAACCCTTTATCCAAATTATTATAAGTGTAAAATTGTCATATCAGGTAATACCAATTGAAAATTCTTATGTTGACGAAGTTTGTTGCAATTTACATATATAAGCTTCCCAAAAAATAGATAATAATCAAATAATAAGATTTTGACAAAATAGATATGAAATGCAAGTTGAAAATGGTATATGCAAGTGTTTATTCATGTCAATGTTAATGTTTATTTTTCTCAAAACTACTTCCATAATTCCCTGTCCGCAACTCTTCTGAGCCGCCAATTTGATAAGTGTTCATCACAACTTGACAGGTGTTTTTTAGCAACCCACATTTGCAGACTATGGATGTCGAACTTCAATTTGTTTTCTTATTTTTTTCCTTTCCGCAATCCGCAATTTCTCTTAATAAAATTTCATTTTTTAGTTTCGCATTTCCGCAAACCCACAATGCATATTGCGGAAAGCGAAAAGTATTTCCATTAATATTTCTTCTATTTTTTATTCCACAGTTCCTCAACCCACAATGTAGATTGCGGAAAGCGGAAACTTAATAATAAAAAATGCAAGTTTGCATATCCGCAATTTGCAACCCACAAATATTTTCGAGATTGTGGATTGTCGAAGCTAACAAAATTTTTCTTCATTTCAAATAATATCCCACAATCTACTTCGCGTATTCCAATCAACTTTAAATAAAATCAAACAATGGCAATAGCAATCCTTGATCCTAAGTATTATCAGTGTAAAACTGTCTTATCACGTAATACCAATTGAACAATTAGTATTAGGGATTAATAACTATTCATCAGTTGCAGAAAAGAACATGTGAATTAAATAAAGACATTTATTCAATGCACATTTAATATGTTAAGATTGTAATAAAACATCAATACATAAACTTAACCTATTCAACATATAAACAACTTATGATCAATATTCAAATAGATAGAAGGAAGACTATAATTCATGAAACACATTTAATCAATAACCATAGAACATAGCATAAGTAACAGTGTAATTTTATTAACTTGCAAAACATTACAATATTACACAGCTTACAGAGATTTCCTGATATGTCTTTGGTAGTCTCTTCTCTTGCAAGGAAGGTGTCAGAAAGTTTCAAAGTGACTAGGTTCTAAACTAAACTCTCTAAGAAAACTAATTGATAACAGATTTTAGGCAAGGCAATTATGATATATAATTGATAACAGGGAAATATTAACTCAATGTATAAAAATATAATTCAACTTTACTTCCTCTAATCAGCTTCAAATAAAACTAACAATGAAAATCACAATGCCTTATCTAAACTATTATGAGTGCAAAACTGTCCTATAAGGTAATACCAATTAAAAAATGAGTATTAGGGACTAATAACAATTCATCAGTTGCATAAAAGAGTATGTGAATCAAATAAACATGTTCATTTAATATGCATTTAATGTACCAAGATTGTAAACATACATCTATACATAAATTAACACATTCAGTAGAAAAGCAACCAATGATCAGTATGTCAGGGAAATAGAAGAAAGACTGAAATTCATGAAACACATTTAATGAATAACCAAATAACATAGTATAAGTCACGATGTTATTTTATTCAACTTGCAAAAAATTACAACATTCCAAAATTACAAAGCTTTTCCTGATACGTCTGTGGTAGTCCCTTCTTATGTGGCTCCCTTATGCTTAATCCCCCTCCCTTTCTTGGGAGGCACCCTTCCCTTTAAATAATATTACAAAATTTTACAAAGAAAGACACCTCCCAAGAAGTGGGATTACAAAATATTTTAATTTCAAGATTTTCCAAGGGTGGAACACCACTTGACAAAAGCATCCATCAAATATTGGATGTCCTTAAACTGAGCATTCTCTAGATGTAACTCGGCTTTACATATTAAGAAGTAGTCTATTTTTTCTTGATATTTGTCCATTCTTTAATAAACATATCAATCCGCATTAATGAAGCAAGAGGTATCTTAATCAACTTCTTGATTTCCTCCATGGTGAGTTGAGTGATCTCCAATATCTTCTCCTTGGTTTTAGGAAAATCACTCTAGATTTCCTCCAATTTTAGTTTCGAAGACATAGCCTCATCGATAGGATCTAAGAGCGGTAGATCCAGATAAGCAAGCAATGTCACTGAAGCTGACCACCTCCTTTTACAAGCCACTTGTCCATCTTTGATGATGGATTCCACCGTATCACAAATATTATCCCATGTTTTGATCGTCACCTCTTCTTCAGCTTAAACTTATCTAATATTGGCATATCATCTGGTCTTTATTTGATGTATTTCTGCCAGTTTATGATGTTGTCATAAGCTCTAGCAGCTTCTATCCTCTTTGTGTGATGATCATGGAGAATATATGATTGGCTCTCAAAATTATTGTACATTTCCTGCATTTCATTAAAACCTTCAAACAAATTAACCAACCCTTTATAATATTGATCATGTATTGTGTGGGCTAATTGCTTAAACTCTTCTCCTGTGAATTTGGAGAAGGAAGAGGTATTAGATGCAAGCTGAAGGTCTTTAATATGTTGCTCAAAGATTGAAATCTTGTTAACATGTTGCTCAGTCAGGTGATCTGCCTTGTCAAGTTGCTGCTTTAGATAGTCATTTTGTCCTTGAAGTCGCTTCAGCTTCTCCTCATACTCGTTCTTAAGTTGTTGTATCTCTTGGCTCTGGCGGGCCTCATCTTATACTAAGTCATGTTTGGACTTTTGCAATTCTTGTTCTTTCTCTTCCATCTCATTGTTCAACTGAGACACTGAGTCGAAATTGGATCCAGCAAAGGCTCCAATGGCAGCTGTTGTATCTAGGGCTTCTTGTTTGGTATTAGAGGAGTCCCTTTTCCAAAAAATATGGTTTTGCACTACCCTCTGGTTGAATGTGCTTTCCCTTGTTCTCTTGGATCGCTTTTTCACCATAGCCTTAGCTTTCCTGCTCCATAAGTATTTCCCCAGAGAAACCATTACATATTCACTGAAATCAACCATCTCCTCTGATGTGGAGATGATTCCCTCATGAACAGTCATCAAAGGTTCAGGTTGGCAGGTTTCAAGAATTGGGATTTCCATACTGACGGGTGGAATAATGGTAGAAGTTGTAGAAATAATAGGTGGAAGCATTAAGGAAATAGGAGCGGGAATAGGTGTAGAAACTTCAAGGGAAGAAATTGTAGGAATGAGAGGAGTTTCTACTTGGGGAATAAATGAATGTGTGGATTTTGGGGTAGTGTGAAGTCCTGATTAGGTTGAAAGAATAGGGGAGATAGACATAGGGATAGAAATAGGAAAGTCTACAAGTACCAAGGGCATGCTTGTGGTAGTAGAAAGAATTTGTGCCAAATTGATCTCAGAAAAAGAATATTGGGAAAACGATGAATCAAAAATAGTGGATGAGGTCATGGAAGTGAAAGCATCCACGTGATAGGTGGGAGGCCTGTTTTCCTTGCCTAGATCACTATGTATCTCATGCACTTCAACATTGGCTTGAGGCAATGGTTCTACCTGCTGAATTGGAGGAATTTCCAAGACTTGTTGTTCAGGTTGCTCCACCCTTTGAATTGCTTGTGGTGGAGGTTGAGGGATTTATTCTTGTGTATGGACCTGTGGAATATCCCTATGAACCTTCTGCTTCTTTGTTGGAGGTTCTGTCATAGTTGCTTGTGCTTCTATTTCAAAGCTAATATTCTCCAAGTTTTTCTTGAACTGTTCTACCTTGTGTAAGATCTCCAATGTGGAGGAAGACTGTGCTTTCTGAGGGCCTTCAATAACAAATTTTCCTTTATCCTTTAATTTGTCATCATACACAACAAAAGAGCTGATTGATGCTTCCCTAGCCTCCTTTTCTACATTTTTCTTGTGTATATCCTCTTGCACTTTCAACCAGAGCTGTCTCAAATGTAAGGCAGAGGTCTTTAGCTCCTTTTGATACTGGAACAAGTGGGTCGTCTCTAGAGGACTGGGAATCCTGCTCACTACTTCTGAAAAATCAATAACCCCTCTGTAGATAGAGTCATCAAGAACATCCTCATGGGCACATGGAATTTTAGTGTGCTCTTGGACAAAATGATTTTTCACCAAAGACATGGGATCATGCATTCTTTTGGGCACCTCTCCTAAACTCATTTATGATATGGCTTTTCTGAGGATTGCAGCATCAGTAGAATTTCGCACTGTAAAGAATCCCAAATTCAAAGAGAACTTGGGCCAACATTTCCTCTTAGGTGATGCAAGCTTCGGAAAAACCCCATATATGACAGTCTGATAAGAAATTTCTTGTAAGACCATTATGTATGGGACTATCCTCGCTAGCAGATGAACTGTATTATTGCCCCAAATACAAATGTAGGAAAAGTACTCACCTACGTACCAATCCCCCATGATAGAAATCAAAGCTCTAGCCCTTTCTGAAAAAGTTAGGGAATCTCCCTTGAAAATCATCCGATACATTAACCCTATAAAGTGGTCACAAATTTCATATATCTGAGGGATGAAGTTATCTTCCCACATATCTGAACAATAGATGCGGACCGATGGATATTTCTCAATCCAATTCCATCCCATGGCCGGGAATGAAGAAGTCGCACAGAAAATGTCCATGACGTACCCTGACATGTACAAAGTCAGCTTCTTGGATGTCGCAACCTTATGATATTTTTCAATAGATTCTTTGAGCGTTACTGATAGGATTTGTGCCCAGTTGAAGCATTCACCTGTAAGTAATATGTGATGGGGTATATGATCCCATTCAGCCTTGAAATCTCTACAGTTAGGTAAACCATATAGCCTACAAAACATGGCTGCTAGCAATGAGAATGGTTCTCTAAACCATGAAATGGGGTAGGCCTTGTCTGCTTTGGGGATAAATTCGACAGGGTTATCCATCCAGTATTTTATTACCTCCTCAAAGTTAAATTGGCTCATGGTTGCATCGATAAATTTAGTTGTGAGAAGTTGGGTCAGTGAAGATATCGACATTTGTGTCAGTGAAGATACTCACCCAGTGGTGTCAGTGAAGATACCAACATTTGGGTCCTTGCTCTTTTGCTCGTTTAGGGCAGTATTAGACCTGGTATTTCTAGACATACTAGTTGACTTGGAGATAAATTCTTATTGAAATTTGGCAACCATTATTACAAATTTACCACGGTGAAAACAACCGAAAATAGCCGCTAAGAGTAAGAAACTTACCAGTGGAAAGCTTGGACATCAAGGATTGGTGAGTTTAACCAAAAAAATCCGCAGTAAAAATCTCAGTCGCAGTAGAAATTGCAAGTGAAAATGGTAAAAAAGTTGTAAATTCAAATGAATTAAATAAGTCACGACTGAACGGGAGAAACAATCTTGGCCGTAGATCTCTAAAAAATGGACGGTTGAGATTGAAGCGACAAACTAAAACACAGAGATGAAAACAACCAAAAACTTTAGATCTTCTAATTTCGGCAATCTACATTTGTGGGTTGCGGAATGCGGGATGATATTAGCGATCACGAAAAACTTTTAAAGTTCCGTATTCCGCAAAACATTTGCGGATTGTGGGTTGCAGGTAGGAAATGTTGCAAAAAAATATAATTTTATTGAGTTTCTGCTTTTCACAATCCACATTGTGGGTTGTGCCTTGCAGAACCAAAAAAGTAAAAAAATGCGAAAAAAATGACTTTTTCCACTTTCCGCAATTGGCATTGCGGAATGCAGAAGGCAAAGCCAAAAACATAAAACCTTGATTTGAAAATAAAGTCAAACATTTGTCAAACCAATAAATTCCAACATTCCGCAATCCGCATTGCGGGTTGCAGGTTGCGGGAAATAGATTTCCAAACCCCCCCCCAAAAAAGGACTTGCGCAATCCTATTTTTGGTTGTGGAATGTGGGTTGCGGAAACGCAAACGTATATAAAATAAAAAAGAGTGCTTTCGCAATCCACAATACCAAAAAGAAAAGTTGCAGAAATACTCAATTGCGAAAATATTCAGTTGCAAAAAGACACGATATTTTTACCCTCTCTGCATTCCTTTGCACCTCTTGGTGCAAATGCTAGTAGTAGTGTGTATTATGGGTTGTGATCAGTTTTTCGTTTGGATTCATTATTTAAAAAAAAAGGTATTATTGTTGATCCATTGAAAGTTTGGGCCATTCTTGAGCTTCCCTTATGATGGAGTCTCTGCGAATTGTAAGGTTTCCAAGGAAAAGTTAATTTTCTTCTTCAATTCATTTGGATTATGCCACATGTGCTCATACGTTCTTACATTCTTTACATCAAGACATACCATTTGCATGGGATGACCAAGCTCAATAATCATTTGAAATAACATGCACTCATGTCTACTCCTTTGATTATCTCTTCAAACTTTAATAGATATTATATCCTTTTATGTTTTTTCCTCTCCCTTCGTGATGGATGGTGTGTTATTTCAACAACGAGAGAATGGAAATTGGAATCTCATCTATTATGCGAAAAATAACCTATTTGGACCCCCTTTAACTTATAATCATGATGAAAATTTAGCCCTAGCTTTGGTATATTATGTTCAAAATTTTAATCAGTGCATATTGCTATGAAAAACTAAGGTTGTTGCAAATTCTAACTCTATGTGGTGTATTTTGGGGTGTCAAGTTAGTAATAGTATCTTCATTTGTTGGATTTTTATCCTCGAAGAGTACGATCAAGTTTAATACTCCCAAGAGTAAAAAATCATTGTCCCTTGCTGAGTTCATTATTTATCTACCCATAATCATAGTAGACCCTCCTCTTCATGACAATCTCCTTGGTGAGCACTTATTTGTCATTTAGAGGACCCTTGGTACAATGATATTTTGGTTTATTTATGAACCCAAAAGTTTGGTCCCCATTTTTTGTGAGATGATCGACGATGTATATGTCACTAAGATCCTCACTATCTTTTCAATGGTGATGTCCTTTACTAATGAGGAGTTGACATCATTCTACATCATTGCCTTAATTGTGATGAGTTTGAATGATTCTTAGATGACTACCATAGTGGGGCTTGTGGTGGACATGTTTCAGGAATGGTCATCACTCAAATGACCATCCAAGCCCTTTATTTTTGGGGTTCTCTTCTTTTATCGAATCCAAGCAATTAAGTTATGTGCCATTTGTTAACTTATACTCCCAAGTCTAGGGCTCCACTAGCTCCTCTTCACCCTATAGTCATTACATTTCCCTTTCAACTTTATAAATCGTTTTCCTTCATACAACGAATATCACAAGTACATCATTGTAGTTATTGATTATTTTATGAAATGGACGGAAGCCATGCCAAGCTCAATAACACTTCTTTTTCAACTATGTCATTACTCATTTTAGTGTCCCTAAATAATTGGTCTCCAACCATGGCATTTATTTTGTAAAAAATATTTAAAGAGTTCTCTTCACATTTAGTTCTCGTGAATGGGTTTTCCTCTTCATACTATCCATAGGGTAATTTCCAAATTGAGGTCAGCAATAAGGACTTCAAAACCATGCTACAAGAAATAGTTGATATCTAATTGACATCATATATTGTTCTCCACTTTGTGGACCTATGTGACATGTGTTGATCTTGCCACAAAGTTCGCATCCTTTCCTCTTATTCATGGAACAACAAAAATTTACCCATTAAGTGTGGAATCCCCTCCCTCCATTTGTCTAATAACCTTCTTCCTGATACCACTGCTCTCAAGCAAAGACTGGTTGCATTGGAACAAGTGGATGAGGACTGTCATATTTCCTTACAAAACAAAAAGGCTATGAAAAAATGTTCCAAAGCCCAATATGACTACCAAGTCCATCCCGATTCATTTTGTGAAAATGATTTAGTTTTACTATCCCCCTAAGATACATGAAGCAAGTGTGAGCAAAGCATATCCTGCAAATGTATGAAGCTCATCCTAAAAGGCTCTATGTCTATGACCAAGCTCATGATATGTTAATATGTGGGTAGTTTGAATCATTGTGGTAGGGCCCTTACATTATTGATGAATAATGTTTCAAGAATCCTTATAATAAGTTATGCTTGAAGATATGTTATCCTTAGGCATGCAAGTGTCTTTCATTTGTGTATGTACATACCTTGGGATTTTTTAAATTTTTTTTGGAAACTTTCGATTTGACCCCTTAATGTTTAATTTCATTTATTTTCAGAGGGTTCCACAACCTCTCTATTACATTTTTTATCAATGGCATTAGTTGCTACACTTAAAATATTACCTTGGCAGCTTGGTCCATTTACTCACATTCACATACACTACTCCATTTAATGGTGTGTGTGTGTCAGATCTACTGCCAACAACTATGTTAAATACTATGTCATGATTGGCTTACTTGTAAATTCCCCCCATTTTCAGATCCCTCGCCTTTGTTTTAATCTTGATTCTTGACTTCCTATCGTGCAATTGAATGACTATTATAGGTTTTATGATACTTTCCTTTATAGAAAACAACTACGAGTCAAACTATATGTTGGATAGTTTGAAACAATTGCATTCATCCATTTTATAGAAGTCACAATAGATTTGCAGATAAACTCTATAAGATCACATTACAAATCAAATTCTATAATGCATTCAATAGATTCATACGTATGAAAGTAAACATCGCATTCCATAAATGATACCACATAATCATTAAAGCATGTAAATGTTAAATCATCACATGCATAATTCATTTCATTCACATAAAGGGTTGAGTAAAAGGTAGGTGTGTGTGTGTCATAAAAAAAGTGTTAACATCTAGAGTCTACCTCTGTCCAAAATGAGGTACACATCTTTAAGTTGTGGGCACAAAAATGGGGGCATCTATCGCATTTGACTACTTATTCTCATCACATAAGGGATTTGCATCTACAAGTTGTAGATTCCCTTTAACTAGATCCCTCATCCCTTGATCAACCATGGTAAGATCCTAATATAGGGCGCCACTCAGGGGTTATCCCAGTATAATAATGAACATGTTTCATTGAGTTTTTGTCAACCTCGTTTTGACACACCATACAAAAGTTGATCAAATCAACCATATAGATTTGCTAGTTGGCACTCCAATGTGTCCTCGTTGTCATCTCAGTATCTGTGGGCCATGTATCCTGGCCTCACGGTGTCTTGGTGACCTCACAATTGGTATGCCACCGCTAACTCATTAGTGCCATATCTGCACACAAGTACACCAAAGTTGTTTTAGTATCACATGTATATCACAAGAAAACAAGTGTGTATAACTACCAATTGTGCTAAAAGTAAGCACAACAAACAATAAAAAGAAAAAAAACCACTTACCATCTAGATCCCACCCTTGTGTAACTAGTCTCAGTAGCTCTAAGCCCCCTATGTTGTCCATACCCTCGTAGGAGTACTCCTAAACACACACTAATAGTTACAATGAGAAAATAACTTTGAAGTGAAGACATTACCCATTGTGTTGTCCTCACTAAGACTCATTAAATTCCCACATCATTACATCCTCAACTACCACAAGATTGTGGATTTGTCAGTGGGATTGGAAGGTATAAATCCTCTAAAAACAAATGAGCATATAAGGGTACCAAAGGCAAAGACTCCCCTACACTACCTCTGAAACTTTGTAAACTAGCTTTGTATTGCAATTAGTAGCATGGGGGCCCACCCAAATTAGGTGATTATCAATCATTTCTCTACTAATTACATATGGTTGCTTAAGACATGATGTGGACCATGTGAATCGAAGATTCATAACACTATCATTACCATAATACATGCCACTAGTTGTTATATGACCTTCATTTGGATGACCCCATTGGCCTACTTGGCTCATTAATTAAGTCGTTTAAGGTCCCATCACCTCTAAGTTGGGGTCATGTGTCCATTACCTCCATGTGCAATAGTGACCCCAAAAATAAAGTATATATTCATTTGTGTTTAGATGCTCTCATTAGGCTCCTAAAACTCATACATATAATTCAACAATCTCTCACTTGGATGCATAAGTGGGGGTTCTCAAGGAACTTGAGTAACTCATACTTGTTAATATGGGCTCTGATTTGTGATGCATCAACTGTCTCTTCTTGGAGGGTCTAAAATTTTTGCTCTCGTAAAATAACCTACATCATTGCTTGTTAAATCACAAGCCAAAACTTGTATCGATTGTTTCTTTTGAGCTCATTCTATTATCCATCAATTGTTCAAGAAATCCAATCCTTTTTGCATGAACTGTGCAATTGTCTGTCAAACAATTGTGTAAGCCACATAGTTGCTTCACCAATAGTTATTCACCTAGGTGCATAAATGCCAACACATGTGCTTGTGCCATCATGCAACTTTATGTTGAACAGTTGCATGAGATGCATAATAGTACATTTATTAGTTGTGTAACCCATCGTATAGGCCTCAAAGTTTTCCCTTACATTAGCATGTTAATGCTAAAAAATATGTGTCTGTCCCACATATATTTTCCTTAACATATGTGCATACCATGTAAATATTGTTGAATATTGTGTAACTTTGGAAGATATTCTTCTTGTATTCTTGATGTGTCATTGTTGTATTATTATTGTACTCCCTTTTGGGATATATTATTGTAATCAATCATGTAAATAACCTTGAAAGAATCAATGTAAACCCTAGTTGTTGGGTCATGTTAGAAGAATATAGAAAGAGCATAATATATTGTATCCTAAAGAAGCCAGCCCCATAGAGGGGAAGTCACTTGGAAAACAAGTATAACTAGAGAGGGCGCACCTCTCATTTGGACACATCACTCACTCAAGCAAGTTCGCTAGTGAGAGAGAGAGAGAGAAGAACAAGTTCACTTGGGAGAAGAGTGGCTACTTTGTGAATACATCTTATTCTTGGTTTTTCTATCTTATCTTATTCTCGGTATCTTTGTGTTAAAGAGCCTTTAGCTCTTGGATTGTACTCGAAGACATTATATTTATTGATGAATCTATACTGAAGAAGTTTGTTGGGTTTTCTTCCCTTGAAGGATTTCCCAATAGAAAAATCTTTGTGTACTTTTGTTTTGTTGTGCATGTCTTTCTTTCAACGATCCTATTGCATATGGTTATTATGACATAGTGAAAATTGTTTGGAGATCTAATATAACCATTGTTAAGCATAAAAATCTTACATGGTATTTGAGCAATCCTAAAATAAGACATTGTGTAGTCATAACCTAAAAAAAGTTGGAAACTAGGGTTTCCCTCCATATATTAGTTTGAAAAGGAGGTCAAAACAACTCACCCTATGAGGGCCCATCTTCATTCGAAGGAAAATTCCAGATACAAGAATTTTCAATTTTGGCCCTATCATTACTGTAGAGGAAAACTAGGCATCATATTTTTTATAGGTATGTCCACAAATCCAAAAGAAAAGGACCATTGTTCAACTTGCCTAGGGGAGGTGATGTGTCTCTCAAGTTATATTTCCAAGATTCCAAAGTTTGAAAATTAGGGTTTCTCCTACAAACCCTAGAATAAACCAAAAGCATATTTCAGAAAGCATTGGAGCAAGCACTTGGTTGAAGCACTCTTATTGGTAAGCATTATTCTCTTTATTTCCATTTGAGGTTCTCATTTTATCAAGATGACAAATAATACAAAGCTTGAGGATAATCTTGAAGGAGATGAGAACTATCGAGCATTGAAGTATAGAGTGCTTCTCATATTAAAAGAACATGACTTGGAAAACTATGTCAAAGAAGAAGTTGTAGAGTAAGAGGGAGATGAAGACAAAGCTAGACACACGAAGAAAATGTTAAAGTACAAGAGCATCATTGTTGATCCCATCAAGGATCACTTGATCCCACATTCTCCCTCCTTGAAGACTGCCAAAGATATGTTTGATGCATTAACCAGTTTGTATGAAGGAAAGAACATTAATAGGAAGATGACCTTGAGAACTCAACTCAAGGGTGTAAGATGCAAAAATCAAATAGTATATAATCATGTTTCATAAGGGTCTCCCAAATCAAATAATAGCTATAAGTTATTTGAGACAATGTTGAAGAAGCAGAAGTGGTGATGACTACATTGAATGGTCTCCCAAGTGTTGGCAAGCAGTTTTGGGGTAAGTTAGCTGCGCAACATCGCGAATGTTGCGCAAAGTCAAAGATGTTGCGTAAGGTGGAAAATGGCGCAAAAGGCGGCTTAAACTATATTTTATGTGTTTTGGCCATATTTTGTAGATTTGGACTGCATTGTGTGGAGTGTGGTCATTATTTTGTAGATTTTGGTCCAAGTAGTTAGGAAGTTGGTTTAAGTGGACCACCAATGTAAAGGAGCAAGCCTATAAGTAGATCTAGGATTGTGAATGTTGATATGCTTTTTGAGGATTAATATCTGAGGATGAACTGAGATCCTTTGATCTATGTACTAAAGAACTGTTTTGGAGAAACTGTATTTTGTTGCAAAGGTTAATATGGCATGACGGAGATTGGACAAAAACTTTGTGTCTTTTTCTATCTTTTTGTTTTCCTATTTTATGCAATCTAAATGCAAATGTTATTTATCCTTTCTCTTGAAGATGGACTCAACTACAGAGTCTGAAATGTACATCGAGATCGACAATATAGACAACACAGGTTTCCTCATTGAAATAAATGTTATGTATGTCTATGAATGATGCAATGCGTCTTTGTCATGGATGATGTTGCCTTAGTAAATATGTTTATGCTTCGATGTGTCTGTTGAGATCTAAGTATGTTGATCTGATCCACTGATTGATGATATGAATTGGTGATTGTATAACCGAAATGAGTGAAACTAATAAGTAATGTTGTGCTGATTTGACAATATATGCGCAATCCTCCATCATACTGCGGAAACTTGGTTCTGATAGCTCTCCCTCGAACATCTCAGGTGAGACTTCATTTTCTCTACAGGTGTTGCTAGATGGGGTAAAACCTGTCTGGGTCGGTGCTCAGGGAGATCGTTGTGTTTTGGGTGTCGACAAAGAGTGATCCCCTATCGACGAGATTTGTGTCAACAAATGGTTCCATTGTCGAGGCCTTAGCGAGAAGGGGAAGGAGGACATGTTGTGGCATCCGACGAGACCAAAAATTCAAGACTGGTTTGACCAAAAGGCACGGGAATTTGCTGAGAAATAAAATCAGAACCCTGGAGTAAAAACGTCAAAGTGGTTGGAGAGTCACCTATATTATGATCTACACAAGTACTTGTTCTCCAAGTTTCTAATCATCTTGTATGAGCGGTTGGCGCAATTAACCTATCGGAAGAATAATTTCCAAGGAGGTGAACCAACTAGCTGGACTCCAGAACTAATCCAGTAGCTGTAGGAGGTAGACAACAAAGCATCAAGGGCTATTGAAGTTTGGCTTGACAGTATCTTGGAAGGCTACATCTTTGAGTATGTCATCGACACAGTTAAATCTTACAGCGACGCAAAAAGGGAATTCTTCAACGGACCAAGAGGTAGGTTTCTGTTGTCTTTGCAATTGTCTATTAAGATGCTTATCTACGAAAAAGGCATATTGAAGATGAACTCCTCCAAGTACAACTCTGGTTTGCGGAGGTTGCGGGTATCGCAGAGACGAGGGTTGGATGGAATGATACAGGGTAGATGGATGGAAGTTAGGAGGGGACTCTGAGGGAAGCGGAGGAAGGTAGTGGTCTTACGAGAGGAGGAGCAAGGTTTCAGAAAGAGAAGAGGAAGACGACATGGGAGAATCCTGCTGTGACTGAGACGTGAGACCGTGAAGGAAGACCACACAGGATGAAGATACCCTACAACAATGAAGGAGATGAAGAGGCTATTCCTGAGCCCGAGGAGAGACCGACCCATAGCAACAACGTACCCACACCTCCATGCACTGCGCCACACTCAGGAAGAAACACGAGCTCGAAACTGACTTGTCTCACGTGTCGACAACACTCTAATAGTAGTGAATCATCGACTGTAGGAAGAAGGCCCAAGATGGAAAGCGATGATGCGAAGTTACCCCTGTTTCATGGGAACAGGAATGAGTATCTCGAGCAATACTCATTCTTGTGTGAAGTAGTGTGGACTGTTAAACAAACTTCAGATGATGATGTCAAGAAGGGTCAATTGGCGACAACCCTTCGAGGTCATGCACTAGATTGGTTCATGAAGTTTGTACAAGTTCCTATGGGAACTCCAGCGAAGACTCTAGCTAAAATTAGAAAATGATTGATTGAAGAATTTAGAAAACCAAAATATGAAGCATAGCATATCACAGAACTGAAGGAGATTAAGCAATATCCAAATGAAACTGTCTGGGATTTCGATCAGCGATTCAAGACACTAATGGCAAGAGTCAGCTTTGAGATGAGTGATGTTCAGCATAAGGAATGGTTCATCACAACGTTAGTACCTCATATCAGACTACCATTAATGCAACAAAATATTGCGACACAAAGCAAGGCTCTAGAGATTGCGATGAAGTTATAAGCTTCACCTGTTGGCGAGAATGGAGTTGGTATGAATCAGATTCAAACACAATTGGCGAATTTGACACTCCAGTTGCAAGATATCAAGAAGGGAAAAGAACACCATCAGGAATTTTGGTGTACTCGATGTCACATAGAGGGGCATCATAAGGATCAATGCCCAAATTTATGAAACTACCTGTTGTCGGGAGCGCTAAACCCATTAAGTTATGGTGGTATGCCATAGTGTCGTATCAACCAGGTTTATAGGCATCGATATGAAGGTTGTGGATATATGCAGAATATGGTCACGAAACCGACAAGTTTATACTGCACATTTTGCCGGTCTATTAGACATGAAGATAAGGATTTTCGCACATATGATCTACTCTAGTATAGAACAATGGACATGTACTATGTGAAGGGAGAAGACCATTGAACGACGCAACAACCGTAGCAGCAGCCATAGGTGGTTCATCCACCACCTCAACCGCAGTTTGTACCGCAGATGCAGTTTGTACCACAACCACAGGTGTCATTTGTACCATAGATGCAGCCACAACCATAGTACAATCAAATGCAAATGGGTTCGCAACAACCATAGTATACTCAACCGCAGCAGTATGTCCAGCAGCAACAATTCAATCAACCATAGTATCAACAGCAAGGAGGATTTCGAGCAGGATTCTGAGGAGGACAAGGTGGAGGTTTTGGTCAAGGAGGAGGAGGAGGTCGTCAACCAGTGCAATGTTATAATTGCAGAGCGCTGGAACATTACCAAAGAGATTCATCGCAATTGCAAGCACAATGTACTTATTGTATCATTGTTGACCACACTGTTGAGAACTGCCCGTAGCTGATCGCGAGGTGGTAGGCAGAAATCATTCTATAGTTGCAGAACCAAAACCAGTTGTAGAACCAGAACCAAATTTAGAATCAGAATGTGAACCAACTAGTGAATCCCCCACTGAACCAAAACCAAGGCCCAACAGTTGCGACAATCTCAGCATAACCCAGGATGCAGGATGTTTATTTTGCTGTCATTATTCATGAAGGTGCGACGACAGGAGAAGATAACCCATTTCCACCAATCCAGTTGGCTGGAAAGAAGAAAGTGTAGTTTGATGTCGACGCTGAGAGAGACACATTCTTTGAAGCACATGATGCGATAAGAAGAGATCCGGGTAAGTTGTCTGTTTATGAAATGATAAATGCTTTTGATTCCACTTAGGTCGCAGGGCCATCGTGACAGCATGGTACCTTGCAGAACTTCTTTAAAAGTTGCTTATCGTTGGCAAATGATACCGATTCTCTTGTCGAGATTGAGAATCTATTGCATCGACCAACCAAGGGATGGAAGGAATCCGGGGTGAACTATTTACACAAGAAAAAGACGGGAAAAGAGATGTGAATGAATATTCATATTGGGGACTACAAGGTAGATTTAGTCATCCTAGATCTAGGCTCGGACGTCAACATTCTAATAAAGAAAACATGAGAAAAGATGGGGAGCCCACAGCTGGTTTGGTCCCTTGTGCAGCTGCGACTGGTTAACCAGGCCAGAGTAACACCGATTGGGCGGGTTTCACATCTTGCAGTGGAAGTTGAAGGGATGAAGACTTATGCTAATTTTGATGTTATTGAAGTTGTTGATGGTGGAGGCTCAAATCTTGCGCTGATGGGGATTGGATGGGCCAGTGAAAGCTTCGTGGTGATTAATTTTAAGAAACGTGTGATGACCTCTGAAAATCGCGACATCAAAGTCATAACCTTGATGGATCCAACTGAAGGGCGGAGATATGTTGAACCGGTTACGGAAGAAGCTATAGGAGGATGGGATCATGCATATAACATTTCAGAGGATTACATCCAACCAACTATCGGCAGGGAACTTGGTTGGCGCAGCTCTAGCTTGCTGTCTTGCGACTCTGATGATGCTTTAGAAATTGGTAGAATCGGATGCATGAGATATCAATTCGAAAATGTGTCATGATTACTTAGTCATTGTGCCGAGTCACAACTGAGACTGTTGAATTACCAGTATATGAAGGACTGTCAAAGTTGTCTGAGTTTCTAGTGGAATTTGAGGATAAGGTGTCAGAACCACAACGATTGTTGGCATTGGATGAAGCATCGAAGGTTGCACTAGCATGTTGGTGGATGAAACATAAGAATTCGATCAACGGGTGGTCACAGTGTCGCAGGTTGATGACAATTCATTTTGGTGAAGCAGAGAAGTACCACACCAAGAGATACGATGGGCAAACTGCTCCTGGTGATCGTCTGATCGTGTGTCAGAACATGTGGGCCTCGCGACCAAAGGATGAATGGGTCCATGCTTTTGTCCACATGTTGGATGAGATGTTGTGGTCATGGTATGCATCAGCTGAGTTGCATAGAGGGATCACTACTTGGGAATACTTGACGATTTGCTTCAATCACACCTTTAGTTTTATGTATACCAATCCAGTTATTCATAGTGCACTGCAACACATCCATGACGTTGTTCTGAAGGTAGTTCCAGTTGCATATCCAGTGGATCCGCATGAGAGATGTCTGATGCAATTGATGATAGAGTGCTACAATGTGACAGGAGGATCAGATGATGGAGATGATCCGTGGAATATCAATATTACAAAGACAAAAGGGAGTCAGGATGTCGCAACACCTGATGTACCAATGAATCAACCGATAAAAATTCGGAAGGTCAACATTGGGACAGAGGAGAACCCAAAGTTTGTGAATGTTGGGGATTACTGGGACGAAGAAACCATGGCCAAGATCACATATCTGTTGCATGAATTCCAAGATTTGTTTCCTACAAAGTTTTTTGAGATGAAGGGAATACTGGGAGATTTGGGAGAGATGAAGATCTCGTTGAAGCCATATGCAAAACTAGTGAAGCAGGGGCCGTATCACTTGAATCCATGGTACAAGGAGAGGGTTAAGGCTAAGCTAGAGAGAATGTTGGATGCTGGGATAATAGAGTCCGTTGAGGAATCAGAATGGATCAGTCCCATGGTAGTGCAAGAAAAGAAGACAGGTGAGGTTCGGATTTGTGTCAACCTTAGAAAATTGAATGGTGTGTGTCTGCATGATCCATTTCTGACACCATTCACTGATGAGTTGCTAGAAGGAGTGGGCGGTCAAGAAATCTACTCATTCGTAGATAGATTTTTTGGATATCACCAAATTAAGATCGCGAAAGAGGATCGCAACAAGACAACCTTTGTTACTGAATAGGGATATTTTCAGTACGGTGTGATGCTATTTGGATTGAAGAATGCACCTACGATATTCTCTCGGATTGTTGTCGCTGCATTCAAAGATTGTATTCAGAAGTTTCTGGCAATTTATATGGATGACTAGACGATTTATGGATTGATCAGGGATCATTTAGGAAACATGTGACTGATGTTGGAGCGATGTCAACAACATCAGATCGCGATTATCTCGAAGAAGTGCATTTTTTGTGCACCTTTTGGGATGTTGTTGGGACACATTGTTTGCAAGCAAGGACTGTTGGTTGACCCATCAAAGATTGTGCTAATTTTGAGTCTGCCACCGCCTACAAATGTGAAGCAACTTAGAGCGACACTAGGACATACAGGATACTACCGCAAGTTCATCCGAGGTTACGCCGCGATCACAACTCCTATGGAGAGGTTGCTAAATAAGCATGCAGTATTTGTATGGAATCGGGAGTGTCAAGGGAGTTTCGATACACTAAAGGTAAAGATGTCTTCTGCACCAATACTGGTTTTTCCTGATTGGACTAAGGAGTTCCATGTCCATGTGGATGCATCGTCAATTGCGCTAGGAGTGGTGTTAGCACAGCTGGGGGAAGGAGATCTTGATCACCTGATTGCTTTCACTAGTTGGAAGTTGTCGTCTACGAAGAAGAATTATACTACAACAGAGAAGGAAGGTCTGGCGATGGTATATGCACTACAGAATTTTTGCCATTACCTATTGGGAGGTCATTTCAAGATGTTCACGGATAATTTTGCTTTAAAATACCTGGTCAATAATCTTATGTTGGGGTGGAAGATATGTCGGTGGCTACTTCTCTTTTAGGAGTTTTATTTTGAGATAATTGTGAAGCCTGGTCGCTTGAATGTAGGCCTAGATCACTTATCGTGAATTGAGACAGGTGAAGAACCGATGAACATTGATGATGGGTTGTTCGATGCATAACTATTCAGAGTTGAGATGGTTGATGACTATTATGGTTCAGTTTTTGGTGATGGAACAACGCCAAAGGAGATTACTACAAGTTAGAAGAAGCAGTTGGTTGTTAAAGCCGCGGATTTCCAGTTGATCGCTAGACAACTCTATAAGTTAGGACTATATGAGATCTTAAGGCGATGTGTCCTACCGCATGAACAAGGGCAGGTATTGGCAGAGGCACATCCAGGAGTTGCTGGTGGACACTACAGAGGTTGCGCTACTGCCAGGAAGGTGCTCTGCATAGGGATTTGGTGGTCGAATCTTAATAGTGATGCGACGGACTATGCGCAGAATTGCGATTAATGTCAGAGGACTGGAAAACCATCAAAGAGGTATGAGATGTCATTAGTACCTCAGGTGACACTACAACCATTTGACAAATGGGCGATGAACTTTGTGGGACCAATCAATCCACTTGGAAAGATGACTAGTGCACGATATATTATTACAATAGTGGATTATCTGACCAGATGAGTGGAGGTCGCATCGGTTGTAGATTGCACCACTGCAATGGCAGCGAGGGTCTTGTTTGACAACATTGTTACTCGATTTTGGTGTCCAAAGATATTGATGAGCGATCAGGGGAGTCACTTCATTAATCGAATGATCAGCGTATTGACAGAAAAGCTTTAGATACAACATAAGAAAAGTACCATGTATCATCCACAAGCAAATGGGACCATTGAGGTGTTCAACAAGGTGTTGGAACATGCGCTTACAAAGGTATGCGATGTCAACCGTGATGACTAGGATTTAAAGATTCCAGCAGTCTTGTAGGCATATCGCACCACTTGCAAAAGATTGACAGGACAAACACCATTTAAGTTGGTGTATTGTAAGGATGCATTCATTCCCATGGAATACATTGTTCTGAGTTTGTGCATTGCAGCAGCGACAAGCATGGATGATGAAGGAGCATTAGAAGAACGCCTAACACAGTTGGTGCAACTAGAGGAAGATTGGTTTATTACAGGTTTTCACGAGCGTGTTGAGAAGGACAGACAGAAAGCTTGGCATCATCGGCATATCAAGAACAAACATTCTTAGCAAGGAGACTTGGTGCTGCTATATGATAGCAAGTTCGCCAAACATCCGGGTAAGTTACAGATGCCTTGGCTAGGTCCATATCTCATTAATTCCATTACTTTAGAAGGTGTAGTACAACTGCAACAGTTATATGGTGCCATGCTGCCTAAGTTGGTAAATGGTAGCAGGTTGAAGCCCTACAAGACGGGCCTAGAGCCGCGCGATGCTTGAGGCAGTACGTGATATGATAAAAAAAACTCTTTGTTTTTGCATAGGATGGAAGTTAGGAGAATGGCGCACTAGGAGGAAGTGGATGCACATATAGAGGAGTCAATATCATGGTAAGGGAGTTATGTCGCGACAGCCACAGGGCTGCTACAGAGTCAAATCGGTAATAAATACAATAGTTAAAGCAGTTAGCTTGTAGTGCTTTTTGGATGAGACACGCCTTAATGGCAGATCCAACAGTTAGATTGGCAAGATTGATGGCGAATTTAGGTGATTAATGCAGGATTTGGTCGTAATTATTAAAAGGGATCGTAATGATTTGGTCATCATGATCGGGAGATTGACTCGGCGCTATAAGAAGAGGTCGGGTGCGGTTGGAATTCACCATTGTGCAAGCTTGAATTGTTGACAAAGTTGCAGAACTATTTCAATGAGTTGTGTTGCGTTGAGTGTGTGAGTTGCAGAGTAGAGTGAGGCTGAGGTTCCCATTGAGAACTTGGGGGCACTTGTGCAGCATGCCAAGTGAGCCGGTTACAGTAGATATTTCAAGCGAGAGGGACTCACCAGTTATTGGGGGTGGCCATCAAAGAAGAGGTTGCTAGCATGCTGTTGGGTTCATCATCGCTTCCAAAGAAGAAGAGGGGGGCTCAGCAACCCACATCCTTGGTACAGAAGAAGCGACAAACTAGAATGTCTATGAAGTAGCAAGAGGAGGCACTTGGAAAAACAGGTCCATCGACATTGGTGTTAAGGACTCCTCGGCCTGGACAAGGGTATCCATTGTGGATATCCCTAGCTATGTGCCTCCTTGTCGGCCCGATGCGAATCCTAGAAAGATCATGAAGAATCAAAGTACCCGGTTAGGATGTCAACGATACCGTAGGGCATGGTATGCACCATGGACATCGTGCCCTCGATCACGAGAACAAAGTATGCCGATCATGATATGATCGCATCGATGAAGATCATGGTAGCTCCATATGTACCTACGACAGAGGCCAGAGGCTTCCCAGTAACACGTGTTCCATGGTTTGGAGATATCAAGGTTGTTGGGCTTTATCAACATGCCGCACTTTGGGTGGTTGACAAAAGAAAATGCATGCACAAAGCAGCTCTTGTCATGCTTCATGGCGACATTTTTTGGCTGGATCGACCGGTCGTAGTCACTGTGGCACTTATTTTAGAAATCACAGGGCTACTAAAGGAGGGGCCCGACCCATCACAATATTTTAAGGGGAAAGACAGTGACAAGAAGTTGGTCGTAAAATTGAAGAAAAGATATAACTTGTAGCGCGATGGGAGGGCGTACCAGGTTGACAAAATCAATGATCAGGTTGTCCGCATCACAATAAGAATTCTGGCTAGTAAGATAGTTAGAATGAACCGACCCAACCAATGTAATTCAAGGGTCATCGCCTACATGGAGTAGTGTGCACAAGGGGTGTAGATGAATTAGTCATTGTTCTTAATGAACCAGTTGACAGATGATGCATTAGCAGTCCAGGCAGGGCAATGACCATTCATCTACAGCTGCCTACTGATTTTGATTGCACTTATGGCTTGGATGGAGTCAAAAGATTACCAAGGGATGGACGTGGATGCAGAGAAGGCTTGCAAGGGAGTGCACTACCAGAACCTCTAGTATGTGAAGGAAACTGAGCGACTTAAGGACTGTGCCATTCATTTCTGGGTGTATTGGGAGGCACTGCATGCTACAGCTATGAAGGTTCCAAGACTGTCATAAGAGGTTGTGACGAAATTCCAATGCATTGTCTAGTTTTCGATTGGCTCTCACGCCATTCATGTGTAGGCGCGGTGTGATCCATATAAACAGTGGCTACCCATGACATATAAGCTTTATGATGTAGAGCTAGAAGCTATTGTTGTTGATTGGCCCATGGAATGGTGTGAAACTGTCAACATCGAGGAAGTGTCGACGGGTCCACCAGCAGATGCACCGGTGGATCATGTGCCAGACCCCCCAAGTTCCCACAACTTAGATGAATCGTCAACGTGAACCCCTATGGATTTAGAGGCAGAGTGGGAATTTGAGGAATCCTGCACAAAGAAGATACAGGACCAGGGTGTGACCCGTAGCGCAGCACCAGTGACTGAGGAGTAGTTGAGCCATATTATCACGACCATTGCAACAAAAACTGATGTGGAAGGAGAACAAATGAAGAAGCAGACGACCAACAGATTTGATGAGGTAAAAAATCACCTTGATTCATTGATGAATGCAATAGTAAACAAGGTACCAAAAGTAATAAATTTGTAGCAGGTTGGTTTGATCAACATTGGGACGCATATTAGGAATGTGCAAATTCTATTGCATGTGATTGAGACCAACAGCGAGGACCTCAACGCATCACTTCAACAATTGCAAGATATTCTAGTAGACATCAATGCCCTATTGACCCAGACATTGGTGTAGTTGCAGAAGGTTGCCAATCAGTAGTTGGCGGATAGAGAACAGATAATTGGTGACCACCTTTTGAGGTCGTAGGAGAAAGAGGCTGAAGCATAGAAGGATATTGAGGCATTGAAGAAGGAGCAAGAGCGGGTGATAGAGGAGAATGCAAAGGAAATTGAGGTGCTTAAAAAGGAGCAAGATCACTTGACAGTGGAGAAAGCGCAAATCTGGGACAACAGAGTGTGCTTAGAGAACGTAGTTTCAGTCACTTGTCAACAAGTGCCGAAAAACACTGAACACATGGATGCAGAGGAAAAAGCAGAGCAGCTTGGGGCTGTAATTGAATAGTTGAAGCGCGACAACGACAATCTACACGCACTAATGGATCCAAGCACACCACCGGAGGAAGCTGCAGAGAGAGAAACCACCATGGAGGACTTCGCAACGCAGCTGGAGGAAATGGAGCAAGAAGCAAAGAGAGTTATTGATGCGACTACACAATTTTGGGGTAGTGTAGTGTAGGACGTACACTTGGAAAAACTGACCACGCAGATGCAAGAGGCCGAGGGGCAGTTGGCCACATTGAGGACATCGCTTAAAGCGATGCCCCCAGTAGTACATAATACAAAGGCGACGGAATTGAAGAACTTGCAGCAACGAGTTGCAATGGCTAGGGAGAGTCAACAAAGGCATACAACACAATTAGATGAATTCCAAGACTCTGGTGCACAACTCTCTGTGAAGGCAGTTTCTGTGCTGCAAGAAGTTCAGAATGGTAGAATGGATGTCACTGCAAAGATCGTTGAACACTCATTGGAGTGAGAAGTGACAGAAATCTTGTTACACCATATCCGGTGTAATGGATAATCCATATCCGGATAAAGTCAGCCTGTATCCAGGTCTAGGGAGTAATATGTTCCATCTTCAAATAATTAAATCTATAATAATTGAATGGATGATAAATTACAATGGATATGGTTGCCTTAAATATGGCTTGGCCATCACATATTAAAGAGACACTTCTTTTCATAAACTATATTTTAATATTATTAATTATTATTAGGAATAATTACCAATTTATTACTATTTTATTGTTGTAACATTGCCTTCCCCTTAGGAAAGCTTTGTCCTCAAATCTTAGATTATTATTGTCGTCTTTTCATTCTCGTTTTGTTTTGAAACAATGTTATTACTTCCTTTATGTCTTTTTAGAATTGGTATTAGGTATGTGCTTGGTCTTTATGCAATAGTTTGTCATCTTCCTTTCATTTGTAACTTGAATTTGTACTCCATTATGTTTATTATTGTTATCCCATTTTCCTTGTACATGAATACGAGGAATATTTTTGCAACTGACCATATCAAGCCTTGTTTTAGAAGTTGCTTGTCCTACAATACTTAGGATGTCATCACATAATGTTTTCATTTTATTATCCTTACGAGTTATCTTGAGAAGTGGTGTTTCGTGAGGCTTCTCACACTCGAAGTCACCTGATAGTGTTACATTTAGGTTTCTCTAGGCTGGTAGAAGAGTTAAGGTAGAAGATGATTCTACGATATCTGATTCCTTTGACTTGGATTCCTTTGCATATTGTAGGATCCATCTTTTGTCATTGTATGGATTGTCCTTATTGTCAACGATACTGGCTTGACTCTTATTACAATCTTGGTCAAGCTCATCTTTATCAAATATATTATTGGTATTATTGTCATCCCTGTGATATTTAGTCTCCTTGTCTTGTTTATTGTCTTGATCAATTTTGTTACTCTCATTTTTGTTGACATAGTGGTCCAACATATCTGAGTTAATGATATGGTTTGTATTAGACCTTAGTTTTTGTAACATTTCCATTATGGTATTCTGGTTATGTGTCATGATGCTTAAGTTCTGTGCCATGGTGCTTATGTTCTGTGTCATCGCACACATCTTGTCATCTAAGTCTTTTTGTTTCTCGTGCATGATGTCTACTTTGTCATCAAGTTTTCTTCTTAGTACTAGAACAACATGTTTTTTTATTTATTTATTTCTTAAGTGCCTTGTTATTTTTCACTTCTTCTCTGAATTTTTCTTGGTTGGCAACGAGGGCCTTGATGTCCTTCTCCAATTTCTCAAGTGTCTTTTAATTCTGTCATAGCTTGGGTCCTTTTATGCGAATGTGTGTATTTGGAATTTTATTTTGACTTATGGAGGAATAAAAGACAACTAATGTCTTTGAAATAATTGATGAATTAATAATAATTATTATAATCATTTAATGTGTTGAAATATAAAATATTTTATTAAAAGGTGGATTAATAAGTTTTAAAATATTATAGAATAATATTAATATTATTGTAATAATATTTATTTTATTAATATTGTTTTTGTTTGTAGGGCTACGTGGAATGAGGGGAGTGCAGCCTGGGTTGAAGTTGGAAAGCAAAACCATGTGTTGGTTTTACTTTATCTTTTCTTTTTAGCTTTTTTCTTCTTTTTTTTAACCCTTTATTTTTATGTTTTCTTTTTTGGACAATGTCCTATATTTTAGGGAAACCTTAAAAACTAAATTTACACAAAGTGTAAATAATGGCCAAGGTTCGTATAGCTCTGATACCAATGTTACACCATATTTGGTGTAATGGATAATCCGTATCTAGATTAAGTCAGCCTGTATCCAGGTCTAGGAAGGAAGATGTTCCATCTTCAAATAATTAAATGTATAAATGTATAATAAATGAATGGATGATAATATACAATGGATATGGTTGCCTTAAATATGGCTTGGCCATCACACATAGCGAAAGGATCAAAGAACAGGTCAAGGAGATCACCCAACAGTATGAAGACTTCAAGGTGAAGATCAACAGATACACCATTTCCAGGTGACGTGGCTTAAGGGTGAGCCGCAAGATTGTGTTGGAGGCCTGTTGGTAGGCATTTTTGGGGTAAGTTAGATGCGTAGCATTGTGGATGCTGCACAAAGTCAAAGATGTTGTGCAAGGTGGAAAATGGCGTGCAAGGCGGCTTAAACTATATTTTATGTATTTTGGTCATATTTTGTAGATTTGGACCGCATTATGTGGAGTGTGGTCATTATTTTGTAGATTTTGGTTCAAGTAGTTAGGAAGTTGGCTTAAGTGGACCTCCAATGTAAAGGTGCAAGCCTATAAGTAGATAGAGGATTGTGAATGTTGATATGCTTTTTGAAGATTAAGATCTGAGTATGAACTGAGATCCTTTGACCTGTGTACTAAATAATTGTTTTGGAGAATCTGTATTTTGCTGTGAAGGTTAATATGACATGGCATAGATTGGATAGAAACTTTGTGTCTTTTTCTATCCTTCTATTTTCCTATTTTCTGCGATCTGAATGCAAATGTTATGTATGTCTGTGAATGATGTGATGCTTCTCTGTCATTGATGTTGTTGCCTTAGTAGATCTATTTATGCTTCGATGTATATGTTGTAATCTAAGTATGTCAATCTGATCCTTTGAATGATGATATGAATTGGTGAGTGTATAACATAAATATGTGAAATTGTTAAGTAATGTTGCATTGATTTGACAGTAGATGCGCAGTCCTCCTTCATACTGCAAAAACTCGGTTCCGACAGTTCTCCCTCAAACATCTCGAGTGAGACTTCATCTACTCTACAGGTGTTGTTGGATGGGGTAAAACCTATCTGGGCCAGTGCTTAGGGAGATCGCTATGTTTTGGGTGTCGACAGAGAGTGAACCCTTATCGACGAGATTTGTGTCAACACCAAGATCATGGGAATCATTCATTTAAGGAAATTTTTTCTAGAAGGAAGCTCACCAAATTCAGTAGACTATGGGAGGATTGTACACAAGAGGAAGCCATAATTGAAGCCAGAGAAGAGAAGATGGGTGAAGATGGAAATCAAGCCTTAACAGGTCATGCAAACAAGGGAAAGAGCAATAAAGAAGAACACTTTCACAATAATCCTAAAAGATTTCAAAAGAATTATAAACCTTAGAAGGACTACTCAAACTACGGAAGTTATACTTGTGATGAAAATGACATCTTGCAAGAGATTTCCCCAAAGGCAAAAGCCATGTGAAGAAAGGAAAGAAGAAGAAGTATTAGGCTCACACTACAAAAGATGATGATGCAGTTAAGAAGAGAGCTAAAGAAGATTCCTCTAGTGATGAAGAATATGTCTTGATTTTACCACTCACAGGTATTTTTACTTGTGAAAGCAATGTTTGGCTTATTGATAGTGGTGCTTCCAAGCATATGACAGGTTTCAAGCACTCTTTCACCAACTTGACATAAGAAGACTCACCTTGCGAGGTGAAACTTGGAGATGATTATCAATATCCCATAAAATGGGTAGGAGAAGCATCCTACAAGCTAGACTCAGGAAAACCTATCAAGATGAAAGATGTTCTCTATTTACCGGGGTTTAATAAGAATCTCCTTTCCATATCAAGTCTATATGTGAAAGGATTCTGAGTTGCATTTGTTGATGGCCAAGTACTCATGTGTCCAAGAGGTAAAATTTTTGATGATGCAGTAGTAATTGGAGAGAAAGAAGGAGGCTTGTACCAATTGAAAGGCCAACCAGAACAAGCGCTAGGTCATGACACCATGGAACCATGTGAACTATGGCACAAAAGGCTTGCGCATATACACTACAGTGCTTTATCGATTGTAAGCAAAATGGTGACGGGTATGCCAGAGATCAAGACAAAACATGAAGGCATGTGCAAAGGATGTGCACAACGGAAGAATGTGAAGAAACCATCTCCAAGTAGTGACAACAAAGAGAAGGAGATATTGGATATAGTACACTTAAACCTATGCATACCTATGTCATCCAACTCACTAAACGGGTATACATATTATGTTTCCTTTATAGATGGTTATTCCCACAAAACTTGGATTTACTTTTTGAAAACAAAAGATGAAGCGTTCAGTAAATTCAAAGAATTTAAAGCTCTTGTAGAAAATCATACCAAAAAGAAAATAAAGACTTTAAGATGAGATAATGGTGGTGAATTTACTTTAGAAAGTTTCAAGATCTTATGTAAAGAATCAGGTATTAAGAGGGATATGAGCACTCCCTACAATCCACAACAAAATGGTGTCGTAGAAAGAAATAACAGGACAATAATGGAAGCAATAAAGGCCATGATCCATGATCAATATCTTTCGATGCACTTATGGGTCGAAGCAACAAGAACGCCCGTTTATGTACATAACAGAACACCGCATCATGTACTAGAGAACAAGACACTAGAATAAATGTTCGCAAGAGAGAAATTGGAAGTCAACCATCTTGTAATATTTGATTGTCTAGTATACACACATGTTCCCAAGGAGAAGAGAACAAAATTGGATCCTTTAGGAAAGAAGGGAATCTTCATTGAATACATTAATACATCGAAGGCATACAAAGTTTATATACTAGGATTCAAGAAGATCGAAACTAGCATAGATGTTACATTCAATGAAGTTACAACTTTTAGCAGATCAAGGCAAATTCACCCTGATGAAGTACATGAAGAAGAAATTGAAGATCCCAGAGTTAGAGACACGGTTATGGATGAAATGATTCCAAAATAACATGAATACCATGATATTGTTGATCCACAGATACTTGTAGATCCACCTCAAGAGGTTAATACACACAAGAGAAGAGCATATTGGGCACAAGAAATCATTCAAGATGCAAAGAAGTATGGTGCTCTATATGGGACTTCTAGAGAAAGCAAGAGACCTCAACCATACTCCAGCTATGTAGCATTGTTATGTGATATCATTGATGTAGAGCCTTCTAGCTACAAAGAAGAAACTGGGAAGAAAGAATGGAAGGATGCCATGATCGAAGAGTACTAGTCAATCACGAAGAATGATGTGTGGGATGTGGTTCCAAGACCAGAGGGGAATTCCGTAGTGTCTTCCAAATGGATCTACAAGATAAAGCATGCAAAAGATGGTAGTGTTGAGAAATATAAGGCAAGATTCATGGCTTGTGGCTTCTCCCATAAATAAGTCATAGCTTATGAGGAGACATTTTCTTTTGTGGCTATATACACTTCGATTAGAGCTATACTTTGATAGTTGTGGTGATGAAGTGGAAGGTACACCAGATGGATGTGAAGACAACCTTCCTAAATGGTGTATTTGAGACACTTGACTGACAAACACATGTGTACAAATTGAAGAAGGGCTTGTATGACTTGAAAGAGGCACCCATGACATGGTACAAGAGGATAGATAGATTTATGACGAGCTTGGGATTTACCAAGAGTAAAGCATATTCCAACCTTTACTTCAAGGTTGAGGATGGAAAACCAGTGATACTACTATTGTGTGTGTGACGAGAATCTCATTGCAAAAATAATGAAGAAGCTTGACGCAGAGTTTGAGATGAAAGACCTAGGTATGATGCACTATTTTTTAGGTTTTGAGGTGTGGCAGAATCCAAATGAGATTTTCCTTAATCAAGGAAAATATACAGTAGAGATCCTGAAGAGATTCATGATGATGGATTGCAAGGCCATGGATACACCAATGCCATCGAACTTGAAGTTGTTATGTGATACTACTTTAGAGATAATTAATGCCACAATATACATATAGATGATTGGTTCATTGATGTACTTAAAGAACACGAGACCAAATATATGCTTTGCGATGAACACATTAAGTTGGTACATGGTAGAGCCCAGATGTGTTCATCTGATTGTGGCAAAGCATGTGTTGAGGTATTTGAAGGGTATGATTGATTATGGGCTCATATATGCAAAAAATAAGAGGATTATCCTACAAGGCTATGCGGATTCAAATTGGGTCGATAATGTCATAGATAGGAAGAGCACTTCAGTATGTTTCTTCAGTTTGGGGTCTGACGTTATTTCTTGGTTTAGAAAGAAGAAGACGGGTGTGGCACTAAGTATAGCCAAGGCAGAGTACATTGCAGCTTGTTCAACTAGCTATGAGATAGTGTGCCTTTGGAAGCTACTTGCATGATTGTTTGATCTCGAGTTAGAGATGACTTGTATTTTATGCGACAACTAGAGTTGTGTGAAGTTGTCCGAGAACCCAGTGTTTCATGACAAGTCGAAGCATATCGAGATCAAGTACCACTATATCGGGGATATGGTACAGAGAGGAGTAGTGAAGCTCCAGTATGTGGTGACAAATGAGTAAATAGTCGATGTGTTGACCAATCCTATGTCCTGAGTGAAGTTTGAATACTTCAGGGACAATCTTGGAGTTGTCCATATCAATGTTCCACGAAAGAGAGAGTAGTGAGTACCATAGCACATGTGAGATGTAGATAGTCACCTAGTGTCATAATTTATGCTCTTAGGCAATCTCCACTTGAGGTGATGCTGTAGTGGGTAGTCACTTCAGTGACATAATTTGTGCTCTGGACTACACTCATGAGGATGTAGTAGGTAGTTGCATTGGTGACGTAATTAAGTCTCTTAATTTTTGGTGCTATGGAGGCCATACACGCATGTACGAAGACGCAGATAGTCACTTGGTGTGATCTTGGGCTGATCTCCACATGAGGTGACATGGTAGCGGGTATTCATGTGGTGACGTAATATTTTCTCCTATGCTACACCCATGAGTGTCATGTTGTCATGACGTGCGAATACACAAGTAGTCACTTGGTGACGTAATTTGTGATATTGGGTTGCTCTCCACATGATGTGACGTGGTAGCGAGTAGTCATTTGGTGACATAATTTGTGCTCCTAGGCTACACTCACGAGATGATCTGGATGTGACGTGATGGCAAGTAGTCACTTGGTGATGAAATTTGTGCTCCTAGGCCACACTCATGAGATATAGTGTGGTAACACAAGTAGTCACCTAGCAACGTAATTTGTGCTCTTAGGTTGTTCCCACTTAATGGATTTCTCATAGATAACTTCTTGTGATGTATATATTCGAGAGATATAAAAGTTCATGGTCTGAGTACATAGTTACAACAATTGTGATGATGATGATCGTGTTAGAATAATACATTCCTTGTTAAGAGGGAGTGTCGAAGATTGTGTAACTTCATAAGATATTCTTATTGTATTCTTGATGTGTCATTGTTATATTATTATTGTCCTTCATTTTGGGATATTATTATTGTAATCAACCATACAAAGAACCTTGAAAGAATCAATATAAACCCTATTATTTGGGTCGACCCAGAAGATTCTATAAATAACATATTATATTGTACCCCGGAAGTTAGAGAATTCAATCCCATGGGAGAAAAGTCACTTGGAAAAAAAGTATAAATAAAGAGGGCACACCTCTCATTTGGAGACATCACTCACTTAAGTANAGAGAGAGAGAGAGAGAGAGAGAGAGAGAGAGAGAGAGAGAGAGAGAGAGAGAGAGAGAAGTTCTATTGGGAGAAGAGTAGCTGCTTTGGGAAGAAATCTTATTCTTGGGTTTTCTATCTTATCTTATTCTCAGGATATTTGTGTGGAAGATCCTTTAGCTCTTAGATTGTACTAGAATACATTGTACTTACTCACAAATCTATACTAAAGAAGTTTGTTAGGTTTTCTTCCCTTGTAGGGTTTCCTAGAGGAGAAATATTTGTGTACTTTTGTTTTGTTGTGCTTGTCTTTCTGTATATGATCCTATTACATTTGGTATTATGATGTAATGAAAATTGTTTGAAGATCTAATATAACCATTGTTAAAGTATAAAATTCCAACAAATATTTCTTCAACATCCATGTGATCAGACGAAAGACTCTAGCAAGCTTCTACATAATCCAAATCAAGTGCAAGATACAAAATTAAATGGATGAAAATGAAGTGGATCCCATGAGCACTAACTAGGGGGTCATTGAATAAAAACCTAATGATCTAAATGTGTGTAGTGAGCTCAAGGAGGTTTAGGTTTTTGTTGTCTCCACGAACTTGAACTCATCCAAATGTTTTTCTAAATTTGTGCCATGTCTTATTTATAGGTTTTCCTTGTATGGGTCCATATGAGCTTCATTAGTGTCATATGTGTTGTTGGATTCCTTATCCTGAGCACTTCCACATGGTTCCATTTATTTCTTATGATTAATTTTTTCACTTGAGAGCTAATTCTCCCACAAAGTTGTATTTTATGCATAACGACCTCACAAGATCCATTTGTTGTGCCACATGCACCACTAGTTTCAATTTCCATGACAACTTTTAGGTTGTGGTATTTGTTTCATGTGTGCAAGTAGTTTGCTTGGGAGCCATTTCTTATTGTCATTTGTTCATGGGGCCCATTTCCATCTCTTGAAGTATATTTCTTCAAACCAACTCATAAATATCATATCCTCTCTAATTATGTTTCATTTCCCTTGTTTACCATCATGTGAATATGCCTTTATGACCCCCATCCTCTCATTTAGGTAAGTTATTTAGCCCCTCTATAACACACATTTCCCTTTTCAGTGGTTGTACCTAACCTATATGAGTTTCCATATAATACTACCCCATTTAAGATTGGTACCCATGTTGTTGTTTCCCCATTTAGGATTGACAATATGTTTAGTATGCATCATGGAGATAGCTTCATGTTTCTTCTCACCATTTTGCTAGCTTATTCCCTCGAATTGATAAGCATTTTATATCAATTTAGCATATGATGAAGTGCCTCATCACATGTCACTACTCCACCACCTTATCCATATTGTGAAGACCATTTTTTATGATTTCATTCATTATTCCCTCGAGGTTTCCACTAGTGCTCTAACCCCCCTGGTTGCTTCCATCCACAATTTTTCTATCCACCATCTAAGATTGATTCGCTTGGTTTCCTTTTTGGGCACCTATTTCCTTGATTGTAATGTATATAGATTCATTCATTATTTTGGGAAGAGTTAACAATGCTCCTTTCACACCACTTTGTTACATGATCTCTTTATGGTAGTAGTCCCCATCACCCTTGTTTAGAGTACCCTTGTCGAGTCACTCGAGGAGTCTCTTTATTTCAGTACCCCATCCAAGTCCTATCACAATTCATATGCCTCATTGAGTGATCATTACCCCAATTTTTATTTTTGGCTATTAGTTTTGTTTATCGTCTGAATTGTCATCATAAGATCCTTGAGTAATTTTGACCATTAGTATCACTGTTACACAATCATTGCTAGGTTAGCCTTGCTATTATGCTATGACATGGACGTATTGAATTCCATTCTCATTGTCTTACTCATTGTCATGTACCCATTCAAATAAGACTACTAGAAAACAATGTTTCACCAACCTACTAGTTCCCTACATTGAGGTGGAGGCATAAAATTTTGTAATAAGGGAGATATGAGACCCAAAAGGACATTAGTTTACCATATTCACATTAAATTGGGTCACATAAATAATAAATGTTAATAAAATAAGGCGGCATTGGTTCATGGAGATACTTGGAGGCTCATGGAGTCCTTGGGTGGCTAGATTCCCCCACACACTTGGCATGACCTTCATCCAAATTTGAATCCATGGGGAATGTAACCTTCTTGGGGGGTGATGTGGTGTCAAATAACATATCATGAGCTAAGGAATTTGAATTAGTAAAGGGGAGTAACTCCCATGGAAGATGAAGAGACTAAGAAGACAATGTGTGCCATTTGGAGTGAGATTCCATGCACTCTATGGCAACTAATGATGAAAGATTCTATTAAAAATATGATAAATTCAGACCTGATTGCAGACCTATGGCAAATGTGACATGATAGGGCTAAAAATAGACACCAAGAGGTCACATTTTGGAGTTAGAGGTAACCATTCGAATTGGGGAAAGAATTGGAGAACAGGGAAGAGGACAAGTGTCACAGGAGTTACTAAATCACTAAGTTGAGTTGGAGGAAGTATACGGAGGGGAATTTGACCTTAGGATGCCTCATGAAGTTAATAAAAGGATTTCTCAAGGGAGGATAATGTACTTTGATCATTTTTTAATTGGCCTTTGGCATTTTGGAGAGCTTTTGCTTGTGCATTGCACGGTGGGTGTTTACTCTCCCTACTTGAAGTAATTTTGAGGGAGTTGGATTCCTTTCCAAGTTGGTTGATGGAGAGGCCATTCATATATCTCATTTGGAGCTGAATGAAGTGTTTTACTTGTAGGTTGAAGGCTCATACAGTTCGAGACTTATCTATCTCTCCCTTCTCTCATTCCTACTTTACCATTCCCCATACTCTCATGTGATGGCGCACTTGTTGGAGTGGTGCTTGTGCTTTTATGATTCTAGTTGATGCCCAATATTGGGTATATGATTTTTGGCTCTACAATATTATGTCCCTATGGTCTGTAAGTATAATTATCATAAACACATGGGAAAACATGCTCACATTTCCAAGCTCTTGATTAACTAGTTTTCATGTATTTGGCTTCCATTTTGAAAGAGTTATATATCTGATCTATATTAAGGAATTTACATGATGTTTAATTCTGTTGGGGAAGCAATTTATATGTTATGGTCTCCATTTATTATGCCACTCTCTAAACTATTCCGTGTACTTTTCATGAGTTAAAATTGAGCTAGTAATGCCATTCATATGTTGCACTTTATAACTAGTTTGCAGAGCTAATAACCATGTGTAATGACATCTCCTGATGTCTGATATCAATCCCTATACTCTGTTCACAAATTTGGGAGGGTCATACTTGAGTTGGGAAGCCAATTTGGTCTACACCCTAGGGGGGAATTTAACCACAATTTTCTAGGAATTTTGCTCTTTTTGTCATCAGCCCCAAATAAAGTTATAGAAGCTTAAGGTCAGATAAAAAATGTTCATAGGCCATATTGGGATGTAATAAGACTAACCAAACCATTTCCTTTAATATTTGAGATCATTTGGAGTTAGTTGGAATCCTCATAGTCATGACTAGTTAAGCCTGCATTTGCCCAATTTGCAATCTTTTCCCAAAAAATCTGAGTAGGGCCATTACACTCATCCATCACTGTACCAATCTCAATCAATCATGTTTTTTACTTATTACATGCACTTCGTGTTGATCTCCAAGGAACCCTTCATTTCCTATTTTCAATGAACCATCCCCTATCGACACCAACATCTTTATTCCAGGGGTTTTATTTATAGGCTTTGTGTACCTTGGTTCCATTATAATCATTGGTGGGTAACCTAAGACCAAGCAAGGTGAGTTATCATTTCTCCATGACTTGGTATTTTCTCACATGCTCGACACCAACTCATTATCACACCATTGATATTTGTACACATGGATGGTTCTAGTGTTATAGTTCCATTCAAACACTACCAAACATGTATGGTCCATTCTAGCATTTTATGACAGCTTGGGTGGAAACCACCCTTTTGGTAGCTTCCTACATGTTCTGAATAGTGTTGCATATAGTTGTATAGCTCTAGTTATAGATATCGAGATATGTTTGGCACTATTAAGCAATTTCTGAGCCTCTAGTTTGAGCTTTCCTCCAATGAGCTCTTTTTAGATACCAAGCCCCTCTTTCTGTTCACATGGCTTTTATGGTTGTTCACCCTTGTCGGGGCACTATGTTTCTTCATAGCATGACACAATATTGTTTATGCTTACGTACTTTGATTTCGACCCATAGTCCCATGATCCCATATTGTATTGCATCGTGACATTTTCACAAGCATGGGTATGTCTGCCTCGTTGATATTGAGGTCATGTGTACACCTCACCTCATGGTTTTCTCTTTGCAGGTGGCCCTCTTGAGTTATCTACGGGTGGTCCTCCCTCTTTTTAGATGCTTTGGTCCAAATTTGGTCCATTCCATTATTTGGGAAAGAAATTGTCATGTATTTTGGTTATACAAACTACTCATAATCTCACACATTAGGGAGCAACTATTATCACCCTAATTTTCCTCACTTGTACAATTTGAGAAGTTTTGTTTAGATACATCACTATTATAGTTACAATGCACATTATGCACTCCACTTCATCACCATATGACTTAATGGTACCTCACTTAGTTGAGTAAACCCATTAGTTAACCATTTTTTGTGGTGCATAGATTATCACCCATTTTATGTGTGTAGTGCATAAGAAATCCTTTGATTTTTGTGCAAACCTACTTAATGAAAAAAAAACAATCAATTTGTGGCACATATATGCACACATACTTGTTTAAATGACATAGTGGGAATGCGTTGACCATGTCAAACACTCGCTTTCATTAATAATATTGGCTTAGTCTTCCATGACGTCCATTAAACTTGTGAATTCTCATTAATATACTAAGAGAGTTCACATGGAAGCTACATTTAAAATGAGGTTCCATTCTTTACGTATAAATAATAGTCATGGGGCTACATTTTATATAAAGAAAAGAAGAGCAAGCTTATGTTGACAAAATTTCTTTGGGAGAGTTAAACTATTATTCTTTCTTCACCATTGAGAGTTAGTTGCCTTCTAGTTAGCTCCTATCATTACCCTTTTACATAAAGAGTTTGCCACTTTTGTCTACCAATATTTGGAGCTTGAGCATAAAAGGAGACAAAATGACCCTCCCAAAGAGAAGCTTCGGATCCCACTTGCTACAACAATGCCTCTCTCTAGGTGTTCATTGTGTATCTCTATTGCGAATTTTTGTATGTATCTAGTTACATAACAAACTAGATTAGGGTTTTTTCACACACTTATTCAAAAAACACAGAAACAAGAAGAGTAGTTTGTTTCATAGAATTATGTTTTTATCTCTAGATTGCATTAGGATTCCTCCAAGAGGCTAAGAAGCACTAGCTCGAAGTGCAGAGGGATTGCGTGAGGTGACATTGACACCTTTCCTAGTTATCTTTTAACTAAATGATTCTAAGTGTTACATATGTCTCTACCAATTTATATTGTTGTTATTATTATAATATGTTGGTTTGCAAAAGAAAAATGAACCTATCACACGTGTAATTTAAACCGGCAAAAAAAAAAAAAAACAATTCTCTCTCTCAACCACCTTAGCTAGCTAAGCCAAATTAACACATCATTCCTTTTAAGTCAACAAATTTGAATTTATAATATTTATAAAACATATTTCCTATTTATTTCGCAAAACCCATGAGTGAGGAATTTATAATATTTATAAAACATATTTCCTATTTATTTCGCAAAACCCATGAGTGAGGAAGACACCGGGAGATTAGAAAAGGTCCTTTTTACGAAAGATAGATAGAAGACGAAATGGTACTAAAAGCTTTCTTGAGTGGAAGGCTTCGATGCCTCGAAGCGTAAACCCTTAAACCCTCAAACCCATTAATCGCAATGCAACGTTAAACTTTTCGACCCTTTCCTAGCAAGGAAATGTTAAACCCTTAAACCCTAAACCGAGTTTGGCAAATGCTTCACATTGTTTTCCATCGTGGAGCTGGGATTCAGCTCCAGCTCTGAACAAAACATTATGCACGCTTTCCGTCACAGGTCTTCCCAGTTTACCAGTTTCGTCAGTTCTCATACATCATGTACATTGGTTGGTAAGTAACAATTCTTTTTTTTCAAATTTTGTTATGGTTCACATTAGATTTTGTTTTGCATCAATGCATTTGATGACGAGTTTTATGAGATTTTGATAAACCCATGATCAATAAACTTGAAAGATTATAGTTGCTATTGCATTTATCACTATTATTTTTCCTTTTTCGACAACAAGGCACTAAATTTGTATTAGTGACGATGGATTCAGGATGGGCCATCGTAACATCAGCTTGTTTACTGTGTACTGGGTTACAAGAAAAAACAGATTAATACCTTCATCTTCCCTAGTGTATATAACAAGTGACTTTTTATCTGTAATCCATTACTGGACAAATCCAATAGAGGGATCTCCACGACATATTTTATGAGAATTTTCTGGTGCATTATAAAAATAATACTGCTGTTATCCATTTGCATGGCCAGGAATTCATATATTCATATGCTTGCAATTTTTACTGTTAAAAGTATTCAGCAGTGGGAAACTGGACAAGCATGGACCATGAATAAAAGCAGAAGAACACCGTGTCTCTGCTACTACCCCTTTTCGTACACTCGGTAATTCAAATCATATGCTCTGATTAAACAGAAATTCACCTGGGATATGGAGTCTGAGCACAGCAAATGAAAGGAAAATACAGAGCAGCGACACATTCAGGCCATAGGGACAAAAAAATTGCCATGGAGAAACCCTGTCTGGGGACATCAGCAGCATTAAAAAATACAGCTTTATTATGTTCTTGAATTGAGGTACATACAACAGTGACTTTCTCCAGTGATTTTGTGTGTTTCCACTCACTCTGCTGCATTCACAGTTAACCCTTTCGGAGTCTTAAATGATCGCAGTGACACTCTCTTGCCGAGAATTTGTGCGCTCACTTAGCTCTGGGACATTGTTGCTCCCTGCGGATGGGTCATCATCTTTCCCTTCTCGTCCTTGAGTAGAGAATAGTCCTGATTCTTGAGTCGACTATGGAACCCCACACTCTGATTCTTAGAATCCCTCTATGTGTTGGAAGCCCAATGCCAAAAACCTCCAACAGATTCCCCTGCTGATTGGTCCACGTTTTGGATGAGGTGGCTGCCACGTTGGCCAAACTTAGCCATTTTACTGATTTTACTCCTTTCTTCTTCTTATCCCTTTTGAGACCAGATGTGGCACTTGATCCATTTCGGATCACTTTTATCTACTCTACAGTATATATAGAAAGACGGAAACTAACCTCAACTTTGGAAACTGATCACATACCAGCCACTCACTTCTGAACTTCATACATTACCAGCTCCTTAGGAGCAAAGTTACCAAACTTGGCTCAGCGAGGCCGAAGAGTGAGAATTTGACTTGGACTTGGGAAAACCTGACAAATTAAAAAATATACTAACTTTCTGTAAAATAGGGTTTTCTTTTACCAAACTTGGCTCAGCGAGGCCGAAGAGTGAGAATTTGACTTGGACTTGGGAAAACCTGACAAATTAAAAAATATACTAACTTTCTGTAAAATAGGGTTTTCTTTAATATGAAGGTTTGCAATGTGTTGGCTGCCTGGAGAAGAATGTAGCTGGAAATATGAAGAAAATGATGTATCTTCGGTCCTCACAGTGTTCTGGCTGCTACTGGCGAGAATCGCAGTTGATTCTGGTTAAAAAATGATCTTTTATTCTTTCCATAGGCATTTGTACGGTGTGCTTCAGCATAGTTGACAAATCTGCTAGTTATCTGTTGTGAATTTGGGTCAGGAAAAGAAGCAAACTGATATTTTTCTTTGTCTTTTGCAAATAGACAACTGAGTCACACTAGCCACATCAATTTGACTTGATTTTGACCAATGAGTCCAAGTCATTTTTTCTTGTGTAAGTAAAACTTATAGATGAAAAATTTGCCAAAATGTTGGCAACATCTCAATTTTTCGTGATGTCAAACCTCAAATGAAAAATCGGCCTGGAAAAATTGCAAGATTTTGAAAAACCCGGCACAGGAAAAACTTGGCAAAAGGGGGAACATTTGGCAGGCAAATTTTGATCCTCTTCAAGTGCTGATTTTGTTTTTCTTATAAACTCAATTTTTTTTGCAGCTGTTGGGGAATGAGAGGGAAGGTGTTTAACATCATCAACAATCAATCTTAGGAGGGCCAAAGTTGAGTATAGTTGGTTGTCCCTCTTGGGGCAATCGACTATACTCAACTTTCTTCATTCGGCCTTGGATGATAGGAGAGATGGATCCATTCCATGACAGATGTACTTCCTTTCTTTTGGTTCCTCATGCCCTTGGATCTTCTTCTCCTACGATACATCCCATCATCAATGCAGGTATTTGAGCTCGGGGGTGAAGGTTCTTTATGCCTCGGGATAGATCTCACTTTCTACTACTCTACCTTATTGCACTTTACTTTGTGCATCTCGCCTTTATAGGAGACCATTTGGTACTCCTGCATTGTATTGACATCATTGTACTCAACAGCCTGTTTGACACACTTTTGTGGTCATTATCGGATATTAATAAAATTATCTTATCTTATCTTTCCTTCAAAATCAGTCTTTCTCGCTTTTTTTTGTTTTTTTTTGGTTTTTTTTGGGCATGTCTATAATTAGCAGTTTCTATGTATGGAAGGCACCAGTTGACTGTCATGGTTTTGAGCAAGCGATGACAATGTGGTTCAAGGTCTTTGTGGTGCAAGAGTGATGAGTCAAGACTCAAGAATAGTCTTGAGTGGGTGGATGGTTATACCAATATGACACGTGGTAGCTCGTTGGAAGGTTTTCATTTGCATGAGGTTATGAAATTGTCTTATGCCAAATCCCTAAATTTGCTTTTCAACACCTTAATTTGAATTGCTAGGTTTAGTCGTCATTCTTACCAAGATTGACTTTCCAAACCTTGATTCCATATGCTAAAATTTTGACCTCTCCAAAACCTAGTTTGACCTCTTGGACATATTTGGCTTTTTTCATGCTTTGTTAAAAGCCTAAAAGCTTGATTTTGACTTTGGAATATTACCGTTTCATGCAAAGAAAGGGTAGAAGGTATAAAGTTGCTGTTGTAAAAAAGAAAGTAGAAAAGTATCCTAAAACAAAAAAAGGTCAAAGGGTAAGGGAAAAACTGTTCCAAAAGAAAAAAATGAGATCATGCCTAGTGTGAATGTTGAGTGTTTGCCTTAATAAGTTTTCTTTCCTCTTTTTCAAGCAACTAGGACAAATTGAGGTTCTATATATGCATATTTGAGAAGGACAGGAAGGGTTGGATATTATTTTCTCTTACAACTTGTAGCAGTGGACAACTCGCTCTTCCATTTTCAAGATCTCATACGACTATCTCCATTGCAAGCAAGGAGATTCGTGGCAGTCTGTCACTTATGACTCACTATGATGTAATCAATCTCTTGGGCAATATGTGATATGATGTGATTATGCTTTGTTCTACTCTTTGAACCTATTGGTTGTCATTGATTAAGTAGTTTGTAGTGTTATGGTAGTTTTGAAGGATAACTCCTACTTGTGATAAATTAATAAATATATTGTAATATGTGAATGGAGAAGAGAATGCATAAAAGCCTACATATGATTAAAAAACGAAGATAAGGAGAGAAATAAGGAGTGAGGATCTCAAAAGATCAAGTTGAGTGATTGTTGACACACGTTTGCCGTTAAACCAAAGCGTCGACTTGTTGCGTCGAGAGGCGCTTTCTACAACTCAAATGGGCAAGCTGTGTCCCCTCTGTAACGGTGACGTGGCACATGTCGGCTAAATAAAAATAATTATAATAAAAAGTAAAAAAAAAAAAACCTTATAACATGTCCACTTATAATTTATAAAAATAAAAAATATTACACTCATATAAATATATAGCCATATTAGGGCAATACTCACAATCTTACAAACTGAGTAGTAAAATTCAATTGACTTGAGTAATAAAAAGAAAAATTATAAAACATAATGTTAGGAATAAAATATGTGATAGAAAATAAATTACAAAATAATAGCAATCACAATAACAACACTAGATTCACCTTAGAAAACCCCGTAGGGAAAAACCAACCTATATTTACCAAGGTTCTTTAAATGCAAATACAACTAGCAAGAAACCAGGGGCCACTAAAACCATGTGCCTTAAATCACTTACATCCTTGCTCATTCCCAAGTCAAGGTTAACTCTATTTTATATGGATTATTTTACTGAATAACTACTCTTAATATTCATTATTAGTTTTAAAGAAAGACAAGTAAAGAAATTTTTGGAAAACTATTTGATTATATGATTATTAATGTTACTCAATTCATTCTTTTAATGCTATTTACTTTATTTTGAAATTACTTAGGTACGTTGTCATTTCCCTCCCAAGTAGGAATACTTATTAGACATTTTTGTAAATTAAAAATGGTTTGCATCTCAAGAGAACTTGATTCCTCTCGGCGCTAGGTAGAGCCATAGTTAAAATGGATCTATACTGGTTAGTTTATGATACAACTGTTGGAGTTAATGGATCCACAGGAGGCTGTTAAACCATGTCACGAGTCTTGAAGGAGGTGTTGACCACCAAGTCAACAATCTCCCCCTCAACATCGATTGAGATACTCGACACCAATCGAGCAGTCTTGAACCTGTGACTTCTTGGTTCTGATACCAATCGATGGCCCACATTTTTTCGTTAACCGAAAAGGTCGACCTGTTAGTTTTCGATACAACCGCCAGAGTTAGTAGATCCACGGGAGGCTGTTAAACCTATTAGAAAGTGGCAACAAGGAAGGTCTTCTAGCATTGCATGTGTCCTTGCATGCTAGGAAGACATTAAACAAGAAGCCAAATGTATTTAATGTGATTTTCCTAAGTTTGGACTTAGGAAAATACATTAATTATTCTAATTTGATTTTGACTTAATGGAATCACTTTTATAAAGTGGAAAGTGAAATAAACTTAAGTGATGGCTAATCTAATGTTGACCAATGATCTCACTAGAGGATCACATTGAAAACCTTCCAACGAGCTACCACGTGTCATATTGGTAGCTCGTTGGAAGGTTTTGCTTAGCCATTGAGTTAAAACTTAAAAGTAGATTTGGTGGAGAGGACACACACAGGAGAGATACAGATAGAGGAGAAGTCCGATAGAAAAGTTTGCTGAGAAGACGGAGGAACACCCATCCGGGAGATTCGCAGAGCTACCAGGCAGAGCGTCGGACCACATAGATCACGCAGAGGGAGGACCATACAGCAGCAGAGGAGGGCTGTACAATTGCTGTATGGATTCCGTATTGCTGACGTCATCCCGTACGGATCCGTAAACCTGGGTTGTACTGCTGACGCAGAGGTCGTGGCTTGTTGTTGGGTTTGTCCAGTGATTTTGCAGTGGATCGTTTTGCCAGGTTGGGTGGATTAAATTGCTGGATGGTAACTCTTCCATATTTTCTTAATATAAATTTCATATTTGACTGCTGCACCGGTTTTTCCATCTTAGGTTTTATTTGGGGGTTTCCATACCCAAAATACTGTGCCTATATTTATGTGATGTTATGGATGTTTCTCAGTATTTAATTTCCGCTGCAATACTAGTAAAATAAATTTATGTGTGGTTTCCAGTAACAAATTAAATATATTGTTTAGCCCTAGTTTGAATTTTAAAGGAAAATTTACATGGTATTAGAGCCCGGTTGAGCTAAATCTGAGAGACTAGCAGCGACATTGATGGATCAAGCGCAGATCTATTGAAGACACAGACCTAGAGTTTAGATCTAGGGTTTGACAGGTACACTTCACTATGGCCGTGCAGTTGAGAGTTGCGGACAGACTCTAAGGGGCTCAAAACTTTCCTACTTGGAAAGAAAGGATCACAAGGATCCTGGATGTCAGTGATGCAAAGGAGCATATTGGCTCCACGAAGGTTGCGCCCACAGATTCGATAGAGTTGGTAACTTGGAAGAAGTTAGACTCCAGAGCTATGTTGATCATCTTAGATGGGGTGAAAGACCACATAGTCCCTCACCTTTCCGGGAAGAAGATCGCATTGGAAATGTGGAAGGCTTTGGAAGGACTTTACCAGAGCAACAACGAAAACCAGAAGATGGTGCTGCAATTGAGGATGCGCAATACCAAGATGGCCAAGGGTAAAGGAGTGGTGCCTTATCTCACAAGGCTTACACAGATCAGAGACGAGCTTGGAGTTGTTGGCTCTAAGACCGAGGATGAGGAGCTAGTTCGGATAGCCCTCAATTGCTTTTCTAAGCCATGGGACACCTTTGTCAAAGGTGTTGTGGCTAGGGAGAAGCTCCCTGATTGGTAGAGGTTGTGGGATGATTTTGTGCAGGAGGAGACCCGCATGTGTCAAGGTTCAGGTTTATTTAGCAGTGCCCCACAGATTGTGGATGAAGAGGCTCTAGCCCTAACAGGGAAGAGCAAGGGTAAGGCAACGAAGAAGAAAGGTGGTAAGAAGAACCTTGACATGTCCAAGGTCAAGTGTTTTATCTGCCACAAGCAAAGACACTTTGCCTCCCAGTGTCCAGACATGAAGAAGAAGAACAATACCCAGATGCCAGGAACTGCAGAGGTGGAGGAATTCAACAAGAACTTCGATGAAGATTTTTGTTTGATAGCTTGCATGGCAAGCACCACAAGTAGCAACGTTTGGTATGTGGATAGTGGAGCATCTTGTCATATGACAGGACAAAAGAGGTTCTTCAAGGACTTGCAGGAGGGTGGATTAAATCTCCACACGAGGTAATGAGATCAATTAATCTAATTTGATTTTGACTTAATGGAATCACTTTTATAAAGTGAAAAGTGAAATGATTTAAGTGATGGCCAATCTAATGTTGGCCATTGATCTCACCGAAGGATCACATCCATTGATCCATAGTGAGGGTTAAGGTTTTCGCTTAGCCATTGAGTTAAAAGGAGATTTGGTGGAGAGGGCACACACACAGGAGAAATACAGACAGAGAAAAGTCAGAAGGAGAAGTTTGCTGAGAAGACGGAGGAACACTCATCTGGGAAATTCGTCGAGGTACTGGGCAGAGCATCAGGTCGTATAGATCACGCAAAGGGAGGACCTTACACAACAGATGAGGACCGTACATTGGTCGTACGGATTTCGTACTGCCAACGCCATACTCGTACGGATCTGTACAACTGGGCCGTTCTGATGATGCAGGGGCCGTACAGCTGCGCAGGGGTCGTACAGAGTTGCTGGGGTTGTCCAGTGAATTTGTAGAGGATCGATTTGCCAGGTTGGGTGGATTAACTGCTGGATTGTAACTGATCCATATTTTCTTAATATAAATTTCATATTTGACTGCTGCACTGATTTTCCCATCTTGCATTTTATCTGGGGGTTTCCATACCCAAAACACTGTGTCTATATTTATGTGATGTTGTGGATGTTTCTTATTATTTACTTTTCACTACAATACTAGTATAAGAAAGTCATGTGTGGTTTATTGGTAAATAGTTAAATATACTGTTTAGCCCTAGTTTGAATTTTAAAGGAAAATTTACATGGTATCAGAGCTCAGTTGAGCTAAATCTAAGAAATTGCAACAGTATTGATAGATCAGGGGCAAATCTATTGAAGACACAAACCTAGAGTTCAGATCTAGGGTTTGACAGGTACACTTCACTATGGCCGTATAGTTGAGAGTTGAGGACAGACTCCAAGGGGCTCAGAACTTTCCTACTTGGAAAGAAAGGATCACAGGATCCTGGATGTAAGTGATGCAAAGGAGCACATTGACTCCACGAAGGTTGCGCCCACAGATCCGACAGAGTTGGTAACTTGGAAGAATTTAGACTACAGAGGTATGTTGATCATCTTGGATGGGGTGAAGGACCACATAGTCCCTCATATTTTTGGGAAGAATATCGCATTAGAAATGTGGAAGGCTTTGGAAGCACTTTATCAGAGCAAGAACAAAAAACGGAAGATGGTGCTGCAAGAGAGGATGCGCAGTACCAAGATGGCCAAGGCTGAAGGAGTGGTGCCTTATCTCACAAGGCTCACATAGATCAGAGATGAGCTTGGAGCAGTTGGCTCTAAGACCGAGGACGAGGAGCTAGTTCAGATAGCCCTCAATGGCTTTTCTAAGCCACGAGACAACTTTGTCAAAGGTATTGTGGCTAGGGAGAAGCTCCCTGATTAGCAGAGATTGTGGGATGACTTTGTGCAGGAGGAGACCCGCATGGGTCAAGGTTTAGGTTCATTTAGCAGTGCCCCACAGATTGTGGATGAAGTGGCTCTAGCCCTAGTAGGGAAGAGCAAGGGTAAGGCAAAGAAAAAGAAAGGTGGTAAGCAGAACCTTGACATGTCCAAGGTCAAGTGTTTTTCTGCCACAAGCAAGGACACTTTGCCTCCCAGTGCCCAGACAGGAAGAAGAAGAACAATACCCAGATGGTAGGATCTGCAGAGGTGGAAAAGTTTAGCAAAAACTTCGATGAGGATTTTTGCTTGTTAGCTTGCATGGCAAGCACCACATGTAGCAGTGTTTGGTACGTAGATAGTGGAGCATCTTGTCATATGACAGGACAAAAGAGGTTATTCAAGAACTTGCAGGAGGGTGGATTAAATCTCCACATTGAGCTAGGTGATGATGTGCAGGATCAGGCACAAGGAGTTGGCACTGTTTTATTTCAGAGGGAGTTTGGCAAAACCCTTAGTTTTGCCGACGTATTGTATGTTCTGGGGTTGACTAAGAACCTCATATTCGTTTCCACCTTGGAGGACAAGGGATTTCAAGTGAAGTTCCGAGACCATAGGGTGTATATCAGGCCCAAGGGTTTAGATAGGAATTTGGATCGGGTGATTGGGATCCAGAGCGGGAAGGCGTATAGACTACACTTTGAGTCTGCAAAGGCTCTAGTCAACAACAACAACAGTCAGGGTGATTTGTGGCATAGGAGGATGGCACACTTACACCATGGAGCATCGAGGCATTTGAGACAGGAAGTCATTAGAGTTCCTCAGGTACAGGAGGAGAAGCATAACCACTGCAAGGGTTGTGTGTTGGGGAAGAACATCAGGAAACCTTTCCCATAGAGTGAGCACAAATCTAAGGGGATCTTGGACTTAATGCATTCAGATGTTTGTGGACCTATGAGTGTCCAATCTTTTAGCGGCTACAATTACTGCGTCACTTTCATTGATGACTATTCCAGGAAGACCTGGATCTATTTCTTGAAGGCCAAGTCAAAACTCTTAGACAAAAGGGTCTTTTACTCAAGTCAATCAGTGCAAACACCGGAACCAGTCTAAATCAATTAACCTCAGTCTCATTCAATCAGGAAGATGGAAAACTCAAACTCAGCATATCAATATGCAATCAAGACTCAATCTTGATCATAAACAAAAGCTTAACACATATCCAAGTGTTTATTCAAGAGGAATACTTACAGTCAATGCCAGTCACTTACAGTCTATCTTTGTAAAAAACAACACTGCCAATTCTAGGCAGAAGGTGTTGCCAAACTCAGTGAAGACAAAATAAGAAGAGGATACAATCAACCTGACTTTATTAATGGATAATTCAGTCAAATCTTAGTGTAGTATACTACAATCAAACTTGTCACATCACTATGTAAATCACTGACTAAGCATACATACCATCACTGTGTAGGCATCACATCACTGTGTAAATCACTGTACATTGTCATACACTACCTCAAGACTGTAATCACATCCTCAGAACTGAGAGATGTGAAGTGGACAAAGGGGACTTGTCAACTGCTGGTAAGCCAACTGTAACCCTCTCCAAAAACTCGAATTGTAATAAAGCTGGATTTCTCTCAAAATTTCGGACTGTGAACTCTACCAAAGCTGACAGCTGGTAACTTATGCAAACGTTTGGAACTGTGACAACTGTAAGATAAAACAACTACCAACTGGAAACTCCTCCAAAGATTGGATTGTGACAAGCTTGTAACCCCAAAAGCATGAACTATAGCATGCATAAATTCAGAGATAAAAACTTTAACAAACTTCTCTGCGACAACTGTGAATTCTCCTTCTACCCACGAAATTTCTACCTCGGCCCAGTGAAAATCAGAGATGTTGAGCTGCTGTAAAATTCGGATGCCTTACTGTGGCCGAATTTCAGACCTCCTGTACATACCCAAATTTTAGAGATGAAGATTGATCTTCTGCTGCTACGAATTTGCCTTAGAGACAACTGAAAATTTCAGTGATAGATATCATCTGCTTTTTGTTGTAAAATGAGAAATCTTAAGGTGTCTTTATAGATGTTTCGACGTGGAATTTAACTGGGCCGACTTCTTCAAATGACAAATTATTAAAAGATAATTTATTCTCTTTTGTTTGGTCGGATGACTCAAAAGATGAGGTAAAAATACCACGTCAACTTTAGAAAAATCAAAGCTCATCAACCGTAAGGAGTTAGGAGATGCTTCGCATATCAACGGAAAGGGCTTGACAAGAGCTATCTTCCTATGAGGGTCTTGCTTGCAATGGCAAGGTTCTTCATTCTTAATTTCTTCAATTTTTGCAAGACATCAGAAATTGACTTGAAAACTTTTGGATGGCTTCTTTAAACCACTTTTAGGTCTTCTTCACCAAGTCTTGTGGATCAAGGGATTTCATCATGGTTTTCAAAGGCCAACCTTCAAGGTCAAGGTACCATATGCAAGAGTGTGAGGGCATCATGAGAAATATAAGAGTTCCAATGGCACAAGGCCGCCATCATTTTGGTCAAAATGTTAAGTGCACTATCAATGTGACCACCAAGTGTATGACCATCAAAGCAATGAGCATGATATACTATGACCGTGAGCTCCACCATATGCTAGAGCTTCCATCATCAAAATAAGTGCATCATCACGATTATTATGTCCAGTATAAGGGCTTAAGGACCAATCAAGCAAAGCGTCATCAATATCAAGTGCAATGCTTAAACTTCTTCAACAATTCATGGGCATCATCAAGGACTATCAAACCACCATGTGTATGTGGGATGCAAAAGACAAAGATATCATCATTGACAATATAAACCAAGTGCAAGAGTGTGAGGGTACAAGTCAACTATGTATGGGCTCCAAGGACTAAACTACGACATTATCCAATCAAGAGACCATCAATCAAAATACAACCAGGAGCAAGGATACAACAATGGATTCAATTGGGACCAAGATACATATTAAGGATACTTAACCAAATCAATGGATAATCAGGGCTTTTGCCATTGTCCCAAGGACTCCAAGGGCTTCAGACTTGGGCTTGGACAAGGTCAAAAGGTCCACTTTGACACCGACAACCACATACCAAACACTAACCTGCAGGGGCTCCACAAGGGGCACCAAGACTCAACAGTTGGCATCAATGACAACTTAATCAACAATCTTCCCCTTTGTCATTGATGACAACACCATAACTCCTCTTCAGAACAAGCTCCCCCCATCAAGAACTTCTCTCCCCCTTTGACATCAATGGCAAAGGGAACATTCTTTGACAAAACTGCTCCCCCTCAGGGCATGCTCCCTCTGTCATTAACTGCTCTTCCTTTGTCAACTTTTCTTCTTGTTTGCATTAATGGCAATAAGATCTTCCTTTGGCAATACCGCTCCCCCTATCATTAGCCACTGTTGATATTTTGATGAACTTTTATTAAGTCACAAGGATACTGCTATTGATTTGAATTCATTTGCTGGTAATCAGGTACATTTGATAGTCTTCAACATAGTATTGGGATTTTCCCAAGATTTTCATCATTTTTGTTTTGATCAATGGTGTGATCTACTAACTTTCTTCTCCATACTTTGGTGGGATGATTAATGTTCATGGCATTCGATTGAACTTGCTTTCTTCTCCAAACTTTAACTTCTCCCTATATCCTGCAATGTTTTGCAAAATAACTATAATGATAACAATTATAACATTGAACATAAAATGTACTTTGATTTCTTTCTGGAGTGATTCTGTCATGAGCTCTGCAATGAATGGATTTGTGACCATAGTTGTTACACTTGTAGTAGTGACCGTGGAACATTATAGGATATCTTTGAGCAATAACTTCTCTTGATTCTTGCTGATCATGGGATCTTCTGAGAATACCTGTATTAATGATAGCCTTTTCTTCTTTTTCCATGAAGCTTTTACTTTCTTCAGTTTTATTTTTGATGTTTGAGTTTGTCTTCAATTGGGCAACTGTTTTGTCCAGGTCTTCCTTTAGAGAGAGGATCTTCAATTCTTGCCTTTGACAAATTTTTATCTTTTCTTGGAGTTGTCTTGTTAGGTCTTCTTCAATTTTCTTGACTTTTTCTACCTGTATTTTTAGATCAACGATACTATCTTCCATTTGTCCTTTTGAGTTTTGATCTTCCTCATAAGATTTTTGTTGTTGTCTTTCTAGTACTTGATTTTCTTTTATGATCTCCAAGAGATCCTTTTTGAATTCAAAATTCTTCAGACATACCTTTTGAAATTCTATTTTCAAGGATTTGATTTCAAATTCTTGTTTTCTTTTTAGTTTCTCTTCAATCTCATGACTAAAATGAATTTCCCTTTTGTCAGTTGGATCTTCTTTTTGACTGGCAGTACTTTCCTTCTGCAATTTTTCAAGTAAGGTACTAATCTCACTATCTTTGTCTTGGAGCTTGCGAGTAAATTCTTTCTCCGTATCTTCTAGCTGTCTTTTGAGCTTGTCAATTTCTTTTGGCTGCCTTTTATTTTCTACGGATGACTTTTCAAGTTCATCTTTCAAGGAGCTGGATGTTTCTTCTTTGATTCCGATGGCTTCTTTGACTTAGAGTTTTAGGTCCATGATGGTCTTTGTGGCCTTGTCATATTCCTCCTCTTTCACTTGCTCAAATTTATCTAATTGATCTTGCAGTGCCAGGTTCTGTGCTTGGAACTTTCCTGCTTCTTCTAAGATATTTATAACATTCCTTCTAAGACTTTCAAAAATATCATTAGTAATTTCATTGTCTAATTCAACCTTTTCTAGAATAGCCATGATTTCAACCTTTGTATCAGCTAGACTATTATCACTTATAGAAGAAGGATTTTCATCACATTCTATGATTTCAAAAAATATTATCTTCTATACCTGATAAACATATCTCTTTAAAAGCATTACAAACATATTATTCAAAAGACTTACCTTCATACTCACCTGGATCTTGTACTGATCTTTTGATGGAGCTATCTTCTGCTTCTTGTTCTTCAATGGAGTAGAGATGATCTATCTTGAGCAACAGTTCTTCAATTGAGTTGCCCTTTCCTATTTTCTTCTTTTGCAGATCTGTTAGATCTTCAATCACGAGTTTCATAAACTCTTCTTCCTGTTCATTAGTGGGAGTATAGCTGTTCTATTTTGATCCATAGTTCCTTAGCTGAGTTGCTCTTTCCTATCTTCTTCTTTTGGTGATCTATTAATCCTTCAAGGATGGCTTCCAGAGCCGTTGATTTATTCTTCTTTGCTTCCTTCTGAGCTGTTGTTTTCACTTTCTTTGGAGGAGTATGTTCAGTAGGAACTGATTTCCATATACCAATTCCTTTTGCCTCAAGATAAAATTGCATTCTTCTTTTCCAGATGAAGTAATTGTTGATTGAATTGTCATTGATGCCAACATGGGACTTGCAGTGGCCCCACAGGTAGTCATTGATACCACCAAGTCCCTCTTGCAATGCACAGGTATGGATGATCCCAGTCCCTAACATCTAGTACCTTGGAGCCCATACAAAGATGGGTTGTGTGTTGGAGCACCTTGTGAATTCCTGCAAGGTCCTTGAATCCACAAGGTTGGATCTTGGAGCCACCACCTTGTTGATGATGCTGAAGACCCTGTTGTTGTTGATGAAGACCTTGGTGATGGTGTTGAAGTCCTTGTGGATGATGGAGAAGCCCTGGATGGGTTAAAGAAACATTAATGACCCATTCTGTGGTCATTTATGTTTTTGTTGGTGTTATCTCCTAAAATAATTTATTTTGATAGTATGGAGAATTTAACTCATGCAATGAAGGATATGAATATCACTGATAGTTTGAAAGCCTCTGTTTTTGATTTGGGCAAAAATTTCACAAGTTGTAGCTTTCGGTGGCTTAGGCAAGGCTTAGAGCATCTCATTAGCCACCAAAAAGGGTTGTCTTTGGCAGATTAAGAAGGAGTGCAACATATACATTGACCACCGAAAGAACAACAAAATTTCCCCCTCATGTTTTTCACTACAGTGACAAGCTTGGGCAAATTATGCAGGCGCAATAAGAGCTCCAAGAACTGAAATTATATATGAAATGAGTCATTCAAAGACTTCTATTTATCAGTTCCAGACACTTCTGCGGCAAGACACGGATAGGCGTTGGATACATGTGATGGAAACGGTTTCTTACTTGACGAATCTTATTCTGGTGTATGATGAAATACAAAGCTCGCCCGAACTTTTTTCTTTTGACAGCAGGTCGGAGGTTTAATCCTCTACGACGCCGACGTTTTGGAGATTTAGTCCTCTATGTCACCGCCACTTAGTGGCTTGAGGTTCCGATCGCCAATCATCAGTGGTCTGAGGTTCCGATCGACGACGAAGAGTTTTGTGGCTTGAAGTTCCGATCGCGAAGCTAGTGGTTTAAAGCTCCGACACTGCAGCAACATTCCGGTCTAAAGCTCCGATCGGATAGTGGCTAGACCTTTCGATCGCCGATCGCGAAGCTAGTGGTTTAAAGCTCCGACACTGCAGCAGCGTTCCGGTCTAAAGCTCCGATGGGATAGTGGCTAGACCTTCCAATCGCTGATCGCGAAGCTAGTGGTTTAAAAGCTCCGACACTGTGGCAACGTTCCGGTCTAAAGTTCCGATGCATTAGTGGTGATAGGTTTCGATCGCCGACAATTAGTGGTTTAAAGCGTCGACATTGCGGCAACATTCAAATAAGAAGTTCCGACGCGCTAGTGGCTTGAGGTTCCGATCGCCGATCATTAGTAGTTTAAAGTGTCGACATTGCAGCAGCATTTAGATAAGAAGTTCCGACGTGCTAGTGGCTTGAGGTTCCGATCGCCGATCATTAGTGGTTTAAAGCGTCGACGCGTACAGTTTTGGGATTCCGATTGCAACGTTAATGATTTGAGACGCTGACACTGCGACAGCATTCAGGCTTGGAGTGCTAATGGGCTAGAGAACAGAGCTTCCGATCCCTGATGTAGAAATCGTCGCGACGCTAGTAATTTGAGACGTCGACACTGCGGCAGCATTCAGGCCTGGGGTGCCGACAGTAACTGCCGATCACCGACCGCGACGACAGGTTAGAAAATTTCGGCGGATTAAGTAAGAAAGGTCACATCAGTTAACCGTCGAAACACTGGCTTTTGGCGGCAAATTTACACTGGACCAACAACAGTGATCACTAGCAACCACTTCAGTTATTAAATGTTTGCTTAGTGAACTAGATCTTCGAAATAGATAGACAAATAGTTAGGTAGGGTTTGAAACCCTAATTTGAAAAAACTATCACTTTGAGTATCTTTGTGAAAACAGATCAAAGTTTCAGGATCTGTAATTTTTGTAGAAGGCTATAAAGCCTAAGATCGATTTCATAATAAAGGTTCAACTTCGGGGATTTATAAGCCTATAATGCTTTCACGCTTCTCATTTTACTTATTCATGATATAAGCTCTTTTGTTGTGATCTGTTCAGCCATCATCGCTTTCTTTACTGTATTTATGCTTAAATGTGTATTTAGGTCATTTTTAGATTGATTAAAAAGCTGATAGCCGTCATCCTATTGGTTTGTCAGTGCGATTTGATTTATAAATACCATCCTCATCAGGATTTAGCCATTTATAAGCATGTGTTTTGTATGTAAGTCTGCCAGCCTGGTGAGTTCTCCATCCCTGCACCTTATTGTCAAACTTCTGAGCAATTGCAACTAAAAGCCTTGTAATTGAGTGAGTTTTATGCATGCCTTGAGAGTGCACAGGTTATATAGGTCAACTGACTTGATCCATATCAGAAAACCCCAAAACATTGTAAGTTACCAGGCATCCTCGAGCTACAACCTAGAGGAGTTTCCTGGAGTGATAACAAATTGGCACCGTTGTCGGGGAGAGGAGACTGAAGCTCAGCTTTCCTGGGAGACGACATAGATCCATGCTATGATGATAGACAAAGCTTGGACACTATTATGGTTGTAATCATCTATCTGGCGACTCCGTTGATATAAGGTGGCTTCAAGAAGACCAAGTACCAGAGCAAACCCAAAGGGGTCACCAACAACACCAGTTTCAGATCCAGAAGAAATTTTGAGGAAAGCTAGGGCTTTACTAAGACAGACCAGCAGTGCTGCACAAAAAGCTACATCAGGTATTTCAAGAAATCTTTCTTCTATTTTTTCTTCTGCTGAAATTCTTAATTCCCACTGCCCAGGAATTTTTAGATACCTCAGAAAAATCTAGGGGTTGGGCATCTTCAAGCACTGCTACTTGTGAAGATCCAATCCCTGGTGACTCCACTGGGATAAGTATACCACTGCCTTCTCAGCAAGTATCTTCATTAGTGCTGCCTTCCACAACCCTGTCCATACCCATTTCCAATATGGCTGCCCCTCAATTGACCAAGATGGAAAGGATCCTGATAGTTAGGTATGCACCCCTAATTTTGCCAAATCCCCTCGCAGCAATGCCCATAGGGGATTACCTCAAATATATGCCTAAGTTTACAGGGGAAGGGGATTTCACTGCTGAAGAACATCTAGAGGCTTTTTACAGCTATGCTGAAAATATTAACATAGAACAAGAAGATGTATGGACTAGGGTTTTTGGGCAAAGCCTAGATGGCCAGGCTAGGAAGTGGTTTAAGGAACTGCCTGCTGGATTAGTGGCAGGCATAAAGGCCCTAAATGACATTTTCCTAAAGCATTGGGGAGAAAGGAGAGACCACCTCTACTATATCACAGCATTCAACAACCTGAAAAGAGAAAATGGGGAGTCTGTCTCCAACTTTACCAAGAGATTCAACAATATGTACAGCAAGATCCCTATCGAAATTAAGCCCACTAATACCTCAGCTAGGATAACCTATGCGAATGCCTTTGACTCTGACTTCTGCTTACTTCTCAGAGAAAGGAGGTTTGCTTCCTTATCACTCATGCAGGATGCTGCCCTAGAGTTAGAGTCAAACATTTTGGCATCCCAGAAGGTCAAAGGGAAGATAGACAGGAAAAAGCAGTCAGCAGACTCTAATGGGGCTTCTGCATCAGAGAACAAGATTGACAAAATGACCAAACTGTTAGATATCCTGACTGCTGAAATGTCTAAATTGAAGGACCAAGGACATCTACCTGTGAGGGGTAAAGGGCCAAGTGACTTTGCTCCTCGATTTGTTCCTTATAGAAGAGGAAACCCCCCAGTTCAGATTCTCAGAAGGGAGAGAAATTAAGGGGAAGATCAGAGGATAAGAGCTCCATTTCAAAATGCTGTATTAGAAGAAGAGCCATAATTCATTGAAGAAGAAGGAGAAGTTGAAGACAATATCCACTGCATGGAGGTTGAGGTGGACTGTTCTTTTCTCACACAGGCAGAATATGAGGAAGCCCTGATTGATGAGCAGATCACTGAAGAGGCTGTCTATCAGGCTGATGGTCAAGGAGGTTACAAACTGAGGTCTAGGCTCGTTGCTCCTCTCAAGAAGAATGCTGTACCTATCAAGCAGCCTGCTGCACCAGCTAGAAAGGTTGCTGTTTTACCAAAGAAGGGGGCTGTCCCATCCAAAGCCATTGCAAAAACCAGCACTTTCAGCCACCCCTGATCAAGTCTAACTCAAACCTACAGCTCATGAGGTAAGGTTTCTAGATAAGCTGCATTATTCTTTCAACCTTGAGTCTGAAATTCAAAAATTGAAAATCCCTTACCTTTAATTGAGCTAATGAAGAATGATGCATTCAAAACCTCTATTTTGAATTCCCTTCAGCCCAAGGTGCACATTGACACCGACTTTGTGAACCTGTAAGATGACAAGCCTGTTGTAACCCTGGGCCCCATGATCGAAGACCTAAAGGACTCCTGCCCACCATTCTATATATCCTTGAACATCCATGATAAAATCCTCCATAACTGTCTGCTGGATTCAGGAGCCTCTCATAACCTAATGCCAAAGGCTGTGATGGATGAGATTGGCCTCAGCATCACCAAGCCCTACCATGATTTATTCTCCTTTGACTCCAGAAAGGTAAAGTGCTTGGGCCTCATCAAAGACCTTGCTGTAAACCTAACTCAACTACCTTCGAAAAACATCATGATGGACATTGTAGTGGCTGATATTCCTCCAAAATTTGGCCTCTTGCTGTCTCGGTCATGAAGCAAAAGACTAGGTGGCACCCTTCAGATGGATCTCACATATGCCACCATTCCCATGTTTGGAGGGGATACTAAGAGGCTGTATAGGGAAAATTAGTTAGCATACATTATAAGCAAGGAGAGCCATTCAGTGAATCACCCCATCTATGCAGTGGACACTGATTTTGGGTCTTGCATTTTGCAAATAGATGATACCCAGCAGACAGCAATTCAGCTCACTAAGCCCACCTGTCAGCAGCCCGAAGAAGTAACAACAACAATCTGGACCATGCATTTTGATGGGGCTAGCACTCAAAGCTCAGCAGGTGCATGTGTAGTATTGATCTCCCCAACTAAGGAAAACATTCACTTGTCTTATAAGCTTGATTTTAAAACCACTAACAACATAGCAGAATATGAAGCCTTGTTGCTAGGAGTTAAAGCTGCCAAGTAGATGGGGATCATGTGCATGAAGATTTTTGGGGATGCAGACCTCATCATACAGTAGGTCAACAACACTTTTCAGACAAAAAATATCAGACTGAAGGCCTACAGGGAAGAGGTATGGAAACTCAGAGACTCCTTTATGTTTTTTGAACTGTCATATATTCCTAGGGCTTTGAATCACCTGGCTGATTCCTTGGCTGTCTCTGCAAGTCTGTTTGTTCCTCCTTTACCCCCTAAGCTCAGCTATGATGTTCAGGTCAAGTATAGACCCTCTCTGCCAGACAATGTAAAATTTTTGAGGGTGTTTGAGAAGGATGAGGAGCTTAGTAAATTCCTTCAGTTAGTAGATGAATTCTCTGACATACACATAGACCAGGAAAACCTTAACATGGAGGAATCCAAACAACTCAAGTTAAAGGATAAAGTGGTTGAGTAGAACATTGTCCAATTGCCTAGCAACTACATACCCCGAGGTCTAGTACCACTGGAAGAACTGTTTGATCACAATGACATCCCTCTCAAGCCTGCCAAAATGGAGCTAGATCCTGTTATCTAAGAGCAAAACATAGGCAGTCAAAGCCGTCTTAAACTGATAAATCTTTCCATGGGGTTGAATGCTGATCAGAAGTCTAAATTTTGCAGCTTGATAAAAGAGTTTGCTGATGTTTTTGCCTGGGAGTATAGTGACCTAAAAACTTATGACACCAATATCATCCAACACAGAATTCCTTTGGAGAAGGACACCATTCCTTTCAAACAGAAGCTGAGACTCATCAGCCCTCTCCTATTACCAGTGATTGAAAAAGAGATCCACAAGCTCCTCAAAGCCAAGATCATAATTCCCCTCAGGTATTCCAAGTGGATTGCAAACCTGGTAGTGGTAAGAAAGAAAAATGGAGAAATCAGGTTGTGTGGATTTTAGAAACCTGAACAAGTGTTCCAAGAAAGACAACTATCCACTGCCCAAGATGGAACACCTATTGCAGAAAGTCTCGGGGGCTAGAGTTATGTCCTTCCTTGATGGCTTCTCTGGATACAACCAGGTTGCTGTACACCCTGATGACCAAGAGAAGACTGCCTTTACCATCCCTTGGGGCACCTTCATGTATGCTAAAATGCCATTTGGGCTAATGAATGCTGGGGCTACTTTTCAGAGAGCCATGGACCTAGCTTTTGTAGGGCTAAAAGATAAATTTGTGTTGATATATTTGGATGACTTAACAGTTTACTCTCAAAGCCATCATGACCACTTGCAGCATTTAAGGAAGGTATTTCTGAAGTTCAGAAGGTATGGAATATCACTGAACCCCAAGAAGTCCCAGTTTGCACTCAATGAAGGAAAGCTCCTAGGCCACATAGTCTCAGCTGAAGGTGTAAAGATCGATCCGGTAAGGGTGGAAGCAATTTAGCAGCTGTCAATACCAAGGTCAAAAAGAGACATTCAGTCCTTTTTAGGCAAGATAAACTTTGTTAGGAGGTTCATTCCTAATTTCTCCGAGCTGGTAAAGCACATAACAGTCATGCTAAAAAAAGATGCAGAAATAAAGTGGACTGACCAGGCAAGAAACTCTTTTGAAGACATTAAGAAAGCCATCATGGAGGCCCCAACCTTGATCAACAAAGGTGCAGACTGTGGTAGCAGCAGAAACAGAAGTAAATCAAGATCAGAATGACAGTCCATCAGTAGCTGAGAACATATCTTCTTGTGAGTGGTACTCAAGTATCATTCACTTTTTGCAAAAATTAGAAGTTTCTCCTGATCTCACTCCTAACCAAGCACGGGCTCTTAAGTTGAAATCTGTTAAGTTTTGCATAATTGACAAACTGCTTTATTGGAGGGATCAGTCTGGAATTTTGCTAAGGTGTCTAGATAAAGAGGAAGCAGAGCAGGTCATGCATCACTTTCATTCTAGCACATGTGGACGCCACCACTATTGGAAAACCACAGCCCACAAGATCTTAAGAGCAAGATACTATTGGCCAGTCCTCGTTGCTGATGTATGCACTTTTGTAAGGGCCTGTGACCAATGCCAAAGATTTATAGGGAAGCAACAACTCAAATCCTTGCCCCTTAGGCCTGTTACAGTGAATGGGCCTTTTCAGCAATGGGGTCTGGATTTCATAGGTGAAATAAATCCATCCTCCAGTGGACAGCATAAATGGATCCTAGTAGCCACTGACTACTTTACAAAATGGATAGAAGCAGTACCTACCAGGAATGCCACTCATCAAGTCATAATGAGATTTTTATATGAGAATATCTTTAGCAGGTTTGGCTGCTCAGTAAGGTTAGTAACTAATAATGCACCAGCTTTTAAGGCTGGGGCATTGGTTAAAATGTGTGAATCAATGGGTATTCAACTGGTGCACTCCACTTCCTATTATCCCCAAGGCAATGGCCTGGCCGAGTCATCCAACAAAAGCTTAGTCAGAATCATCAGGAAATTGCTGGAGACAAATTAGAAAAGCTGGGATTCAAAGCTTAAGTTTGCCTTATGGGCTGATAGGGTAACAGACAAAAGATCTATCGCGGACTTCTCCATTCAAGCTAGTTTATGGCACCAATGCCATCTTTCCTATCCAGCTCATCCTTCCAGTGGCAAAGTTCTTTCAGGAAGAGGAAGATGAACCAAATGATATGGCGAGAAGGATGATGGATTTGGTGGAGTTACAACAGATCAGGGAGCAAGTTGTAGGAAAATCAGAGGCTCATCAACAGAGGATAAAGGGCATGTTTGACAAAAGAGCAAAGGCAGACAATTTCCAGGTCGGAGATTGGGTCCTCAAGTGGGATGCTGTCAGACAGGACAAGGGAAAACACGAAAAATTTGACTCTTTGTGGATCGGCCCTTTTGTTATAGACCAGGTATATGAGAATAACACCTTTGAATTGCAGAATCTGGAAGGTGAAGAGGTATTTGATGGCCCAGTGAACGGGCGGTTCTTGAAACTCTATTTTATTTGAGGCTCTGAGGCCTTATTATTGTAAATTAGTAGATAATAGGTTGTTTTGATTTCAGAATAAACTCCATGCCCAATGGAGCACTAGAAGATAGCTTAAATTATTCTTTTTCAGGAAAGGCATTTTGGTCTGGGGTTCTTGGGACCTCATTGGGAGGTTCCCATCCCCAAGTAGGAGCCAGATGTTATCTCCCAAAATAATTTATTTTGATAGTATGGAGAATTTAACTCATGCAATGAAGGATATGAATATCACTGACAGTTTGAAAGCCTCTGTTTTTGATTTGGGTAAAAATTTCACAAGTTGTAGCTTTCGGTGGCTTAGGCGAGGCTCAGAGCATCTCATTAGCCACCAAAAAGGGTTGTCTTCAGCAGATTAAGAAGGAGCGCAACATATACACTGACCACCGAAAGAACAACAAAATTTCCCCCTGTGTTTTTCACTACAGTGACAAGCTTGGGCAAATTACGTAGGTGCAATTAGAGCTCCAAGAACTGAAATTATATATGAAATGAGTCATTCAAAGACTTATATTTATCAGTTCCAGACACTTCTGCGGCAAGACACGGATAGGCGTTGGATACATGTGATGGAAACGGTTTCTTACTTGACGAATCTTATTCTGGTGTATGATGAAATACAAAGCTCGCTCGAACATTTTTCTTTTGACAGCAGGTCAGAGGTTTAATCCTCTACGACACCGATGTTTCGGAGATTTAGTCCTCTATGTCACCGCCACTTAGTGGCTTGAGGTTCCGATCGCTGATCATCAGTGGTCTGAGGTTCCGATCGCCGACGAAGAGTTTTGTGGCTTGAAGTTCTAATTGCGAAGCTAGTGGTTTAAAGCTTCGACACTGCGGCAGCGTTCCGGTCTAAAGCTCCGATGGGATAGTGGCTAGACCTTTCGATCGCCGATCGCGAAGCTAGTGGTTTAAAGCTCGGACACTGTGGCAGCGTTTCGGTCTAAAGCTCCGATGGGATAGTGGCTAGACCTTTCGATCGCCTATCGCGAAGCTAGTGGTTTAAAAGCTCCGACACTGCGGCAGCGTTCCGGTCTAAAGTTTCGATGCATTAGTGGTGATAGGTTCCGATTGCCGACAATTAGTGGTTTAAAGCGTCGACATTGCGGCAACATTTAGATAAGAAGTTCCGATGCGCTAGTGGCTTGAGGTTCCGATCGCCGATCATTAGTGGTTTAAAGCGCCGACGTGTACAATTTTGGGATTTTGATCGCGACGTTAATGATTTGAGACGCCAACACTGCGGTAGCATTTAGGCTTGGAGTGCTGATGGGCTAGAGAATAGAGCTTCCGATCGTCGATGTAGAAACCGTCACGACGCTAGTAATTTGAGACGCTGACACTGCGACAACATTCAGGCCTGGGGCACCGATGGTAACTTTTGATCACCGACCACGGCGGCAGGGTAGAAAATTCCGATGGATTAAGCAAGAAATGTCACGTCAATTAACCGCTGAAACACTGGCTTTTGGCGGCAAATTTACACTACACCAACAACGGCGATCACTAGCAACCACTTCAGTTATTAAATGTTTGCTCAGTGAACTAGATCTTCGAAATAGATAGACAAATAGTTAGGTAGGGTTTGAAACCCTAATTTGAAAAAACTATCACTTTGAGTATTTTTGTGAAAACAGATCGAAGTTTCAGGATCTGTAATTTTTGTAGAAGGCTATAAAGCCTAAGATCGATTTCATAATAAAGGTTCAACTTCGGGGATTTATAAGTCTATAATGCTTTCACGCTTCTCATTTTACTTATTCATGATATAAGATCTTTTGTTGTGATCTGTTCAGCCATCATCTCTTTCTTTACTGTATTTATGCTTAAATGTGTATTTAGGTCATTTTCAGATTGATTAAAAAGTTGATAGCTGTCATCCTATTGGTTTGTTAGTGCAATTTGATTTATAAATACCATCCTCATCAGGATTTAGCCATTTATATGCATGTGTTTTGTATGTAAGTCTGCCAGCCTAGTGAGTTCTCCATCCCTGCACCTTATTGTCAAACTTCTGAGCAATTGCAATTAAAAGCCTTGTAAATGAGTGAGTTTTATGCATGCCTTGAGAGTGGACAGGTTATATAGGTCAACTGACTTGATCCATATCAGAAAACCCCAAAACATTGTAAGTTACCAAGCATCCTCGAGCTACAACCTAGAGGAGTTTCCTGGAGTGATAACAGTTGGGATCATGGAACCTTGTATATGATCCTTGCTACCATTATGATGATGATGACCTTGATGCCCTTGGTGGAATTCTTGTATGATCTTTGATATGTCGTGGAACCCATGAACATGCCCTCGGTATGATGAAGAAGCTCTTGAAGCACTTGAGGAAACATTGAAGCACTCATGAAACATTGAAGAAGTGCTTGGACCCACAAGTTGGTCATGAAGCCCACACATACTTAGTATGTGTCATTTGATGTTCTTGGAGCCCACCGCTTGCACTTGATGAAGACCTTGATGAAACTGTACCCTTGAAGATGTCCTTCAAGCCCTTGAAGTCTTTGGAGCTTAGGTTGATGATGATGTATGGTCTCCCTTGTGGTTAGATGGCATGATGAAACACACCCTTGCATATGGTGGCTTGGGTCTTGAACCCACACATATGGATGAGCTTTTGGACATTCTTGATGGCATGATGGACCTTGAAGGTCTTCTTGTGTGGTTGAGATGGTTGAAGAAGCACATGAAGTCCCGTGTAGTATGGTGAAGAAGATGTAATCTTATTGTGGTCATGGTGGTGGTAACTTAACCCTTGATGGAGGCATTGGAACCCATGATTGTTGGATCTTAAGTGCATGATCTAAAAACAAAATCTCTTGAAGCACTTGACAAGTTTTTGAAGTCTGGGAAGGTCGGTCCAATAAGAATTTAAATAAAAATAAAAATAAAAAATATATTTATTGCAATGTTGGGTCCATAAAGATTTTTTAATTATGGTTCAAATCCATATAAATAAAGCATAAACGCCTTCATTTGTTGAGTGTGCAATTTCGGATGAGTCATATTAGCTCTGAATTTGGGTACGAGACAGTCCACTGAGGCAGCGAATTATGGAAGATAAAACGCAGTAGCAGACACGAGTTCTTTTGAAGTCTGAAATATTTTTTTTTGGTCTGAGGAAATTCGGGTTGACTATAGCAACTCTACTATAACAACAACCGTGTTTTGGAAATTTTTGGTGTTTCCTTTTATCTCTAAATTCGGGTATACAGAAGCTCTGTGATTTCAAGGGTGCAACAGTAACACAAGAAGCACAACAGATTCAACACTAATTCGGGCTAGTTTGTGTTATGAACCCTTGTCTCTAAACTTTCGGGTGCACATTCTCTGATTTGTTTTTGTAGACCTATCACTGTAAGCTATGTACTCCATATGATTTCGGGCATTCACAACCAAGATTTCCTTTCTTCCCACAGTTACAGAGGGGTGCTCCATTATGAATCAATCTTTGGTGGTGAATCTTTAACCTAGTGAAAGCTACAATAACAAAATTTAGGATTACTGAGGAAACAACAGCTAGGGTATTTTTGGGCATGATTTTCAGCTACAGTCTAGCATGACTTTGATGACATGAAGGAGGACAGGATAATCACAAGTGCAAACAAGCAACAAGACATGATGACATGACAATGTTTTGAAGATTGAAGTAGAAGTGAGAAGTCTTGATCTCAGTATAGCATCGGGAAGTGGTAAAGAAGCATGCATAATCTTGCTTCATAACCATTAAAGTCATTCCAAAGTCAAAGGCAGCTACATAGTCCAAGTTTGGTCTTGGCTGGGGTCTTCTACAACACACATACACAACCCAAGTGTGAAGTCTTGATATGCACTGCTTATGAAAGGTAAGATCACTGTATACGCCATGATGATGATATGATGATGCACACAATGATGATGATGCTGATACACGATGCATATACTATGATGATGATGTATATTCTATGTTGATACATGATGCATACTTGCTGATACTCTTGATGATGAGGTATATTTGTTGACACTACATTATGATTATGATGATGATGCATACTTGCTGATACCCTTGATGATGATGTATACTTGTTGACACTACACTATGATGATGATGATGCATACCTGCTGATACTCTTGATGATGAGGTATACTTGTTGACACTACACTATGATGATGATGATGCATACTTGTTGATACTCTTGATGATGAGGTATACTTGTTGATACTACACTATGATGATGATGATGATGCATACTTGTTGATACTCTTGATGATGAGTGGCTAGAGTGGTGATAAAGACATGAGTAGACAGGGAGGCGCATTGACGGAATTTCCTGCCCTGGTTTTTTATGATATTCTAGATTATAAGTATTAAACGCTCGACTAAATGAACAAATTCCTTAATGACTTGGCATGAGGAATATGAGCAGGCTCTTGACAGCAGGTGTTGATGAGCAGATTAACAAGCAGAGGTTGATTGAGCAACAGAGGTATATGATTGCAACAGATTGATAACGATCAGAGATTGACATCAAGCTTGCAAATAGCGTCTTGCACTTGAGGATTGGACTCGTCAACCATTTCTTAGTTGGATCTAAGGAAACCAGGCTAGGTCCTGTTATAAGAGTTGATGCTCTTTTCATCAGTTGGTGCTGATTGTAATCGCGAAGATTGAAGTCTTCCATTACCATAAATAAAGTCTACATTACATATATTGCTGTGTCTCTTTATGGTGTGATTGATTCAGTATTCTAGATGATTGATATGCTTATTTGTTGATGTAACTAATAGCTTATAAACTTTGCTTGGTAAATAGAAGATAAAAAGGTTTAAATTGCTCACACACTGATTCACCCCCCTCTCAGTGTGACCATTGTGTTCAATAGTAATTTGTTCCACAAAGCAATGGTACTCCATTCATTGAGAACCCCATGGTGTGTCAAAGATCTCCTTCAAGCTGATAAGGCTTTTTGTGAAGGACCCGCTCTAATACCAATTGTTGGACACATCGAGCACATTGAGAGGGGGAGGGTGAACAGTGTGTATAACTTTTGTTACTTTTTCAACAATAACGATCATCAACAACTTATTCAATATTATGTAGAGTACGTTGTTATCATTATATCAACAATTATAGCTCATCATCACATATCATCATATCATCATCACATAAGAAGCATAACAAAAACACAGTACACGAGATTTTTACGTGGAAACCCAAGTCCTGGGGGAAAAACCACGGAAGCCTTATAATATTAGTTTTCCAGCAATAACTGGAAGGAGGCAACAACCCCCTTGTTACAATGACTTCAATTTTCCAGCTACAACTGGAAGGAGGCTACAACCTGAAGGAAGCCCTAGCTCCCTAGATTTCCTTGCCCTGTCCTGCCACCCTGATATGAAGATAGAAACTGCTGAACCACGACGACACTGATCCTGCGGACCTGCTAATCAACACTTGTACTACATTGCACCACACTGCACAATAACTGTCATTGTTGACCACTGCTCATTAATTGTTGCTGCTGACCACTACTCATTAACTGTCATTGCTCATCATCTAACCACTTCTCATCAACTGACCGCTGCACCACACCTGTACCAATAACATGTACCTAGTACCTACAACCTGTGCAAAACAATTTGTTGCTCACATCATCCAACTCATTCAATCTGAGTCTAACCAATTGCTCACCAAACTCAGTCCACCTGAGTCTAACCAACTGCTCATACAACTCAACCAATCTAAGTCAAAGCATCTGCTCGTATAAACTGCTCAATTGAATCAACGTGCTCAACTGAACCTGTACCAAGCTGTTTGTTTACTTGTGCCAATCATATACCTGTGCCAATTTGATCATGTACTTGTGCAGATCTTATCATGAATTCTTGTCGCTTGCTACACCACAACTGCTCTATAGGAAACGTGCCTTCGTGTTCGATCAAGACAATGCTAGGACAGAACAACACAACCACAACTAGACCTCAAGACTTGACAAACAACTCAGTTAAGCAATTGTTGACAAACAATGTCAACCAACCAACATCAACCAAGAAGATGGTCGATCTCAACCGACCAACAAGCTCTAAGAGGATAAGAGACTTAACAAGGTTAAACTCTGTCAATCTCAAAACTCTTAGACAAATGGGTCTTTTACTCCAGTCAATCAGCGCAAACACCAGAACTTGTCTAAAGCAATTAACCTTAGTCTCATTCAATCAGAAAGATGGAAAACTCAAACTCAACATATCAATATGCAATCAAGACTTAATGTTACAACAATAAAATAGTAAATACATAGGTAACCATTAGTAATAGTAATTAATAATATTAAATATAGTTTATGAAGAGAAGTGTCTTTTCAATATTTGATGGCCAAGCCATATTTAAGGCGACCATATCTATTGTAATTAATTATCCATTCAATTATTATATATCTATACATTATTATTCTAAAGATGGAACATCTTCCTCCTTAACCCGGATACGTGCTAGCTCATTACACTCGGATACGGTGTAACATTGGTATCAGAGCTTTCGGTCCTCCCCTCAGAGCTTAGATTCAGCTCCTCATTCCACCCTTCCACTCCCCATACTCCTCCTCCACGCTGCTCTCCTCCACGTTTCTGCCCTCTAATCCATCATTCATCGTAACTCCACCTGCATTCATCCCCAGCTACTTGCCCCTACTCTGTGTGAGTCCTCTCCCCTCTGTGCCTTCCTCCTTCTCCCACGAGCCCCGCTCTCTCTTCGCTTGCGTTTTTCTCCTTTCCTACTTCCACGTGTCTAGTTCTTCCCTCATGCGCTCCATCTTTCGCCTCTATCCCCGCGCTCATCTCCTGCCTCTCTCTCTCGTTGCTCCACCTTCTCTCATTTCCCCCACGCCCACACGCTTCTTCTCCCTACGCATCCCTTCTACACTGCTCTCGCCTCATGCCTCTGCCTCACTGCTGCAATTCCCTTCTCCCTCCACGTGACCTGGGTTCTCTCACCCATCCACACTGTACTCCTCATGCACTCTCCCTTACCTTACCTCACCTCCCTTCGCTGCGCCCTTCTCTTCCACATGCCCTCCCTTGGATCTCAGTCAATTACTCATCCTCCTCTCGTCAACACCCTCCACGACCTCCCTTCACACTACATCCTCACGCTGAGCAACGTTTCCCCCTTCCTCAACACCATACGCTCTGCCACATCTTCGCTTTCCTCAGAGCTTCGCTCGACCAATTGGTATTCGCTGCCCCCACTGTGGCTCCTCCACGTAACACTCCCTCCCTGTGTGCTTCAGACACCTAACCCCTTCCATCTTCCATGCCATCCTCCAATCATTACATCTCCGCTACTAAACCCTAATTACACGCTCAACCAATTTTTTTTTTTTATAATATTACATTATAACATTTCAAAATTTTAAATACTATTAATAATAATAATAATAATTATTTTAATATTGTTAAAAATAATGACATTATTAAATTTTATTATTATTATTATTATTATTAAATATAATAATAACCTTCTTACCTAGGAAGCCAAAAAGTCCTTTGTACAACATCCATGACATCTTATAGTGAAGACTTCTTGAATCCCCTTGAGAAAATCCTAAAGGACATAGATGAAATAAAATAATCTATTGAGGAAACATTGAAAAGAAATGAAGATGTATGTGAAAATGTAGAAGAAGCCACCCAAGTTGATGTAAAAGAAGAAGATACAGTAGGCCATTATGTCATCCCCGATGAGAGCAATGACATCGATCAAGATAATATGCAAGACAAAAATATAACATACCCTAGTAATGAAGAAACCGACAACTAAATAATTAAAGATGATCCTGACCAAGATTGTGATAAGAGACAAGCCGATGTTGCTAACAATAAAGATGATCAATGCATCGACAATAATGTCACAATAACAAACACATGAAGGACAAATATCATCACAAGGACGACTATAGAGAACATCAATGAAAACAACTATAATAACTATCAGACACAAGATGAGACTGGTGTTCTTATGAGCATGATAAGCACAAAGAGCCCGTTAAGGGGAAATGACACGAAATATGTTGGGAATGACAACATGAAAATAGTTAATGTCATCATGTATGTCGAGTCTGTTCAGTTGATGACACAAATAGTTAAAAGAAATAATCACACAAGTGGCAAAAGTGTAAAACAAAACTTCACCAAGTTCATACTTAATGCAAATGCCAAGACAAAAGAGTCAAAATGAAGCAATGGTCGTAATCAAAATTGCATGTCTCAAGTCATTAGTTCGACACAGAGCGAGAATAAAAGACGACATGAGCAATCTCAGCTTTGAGGACAAAGCTTTCCTAAGGGGAAGGCAATGTTACAACAATAAAATAGTAAATACATAGATAACCATTAGTAATAGTAATTAATAATATTAAATATAGTTTATGAAGAGAAGTGTCTCTTCAATATTTGATGGCCAAGCCATATTTAAGGCGGCCATATCTATTGTAATTAATTATCCATTCAATTATTATATATCTATATATTATTATTCTGAAGATGGAACATCTTCCTCCTTAACCTGGATACGGGCTAGCTCATTACACTCGGATACGATGTAACATTTGACCACTTCTTATCAGCTGACCACTGCACCACACTTGTACCAATAACATGTACCAACAACCTGTGCAAAACAATTTGTTGCTCACATCATCCAACTCAGTCAATCTGAGTCTAACCAACAACTCACCAAATTCAGTCCACTTGAGTCAAACCAACTGCTCATACAACTCAGCCAATCTAAGTCAAAGCATCTGCTCATATAAATTGCTCAATTGAATCAACGTGCTCAACCAGACCTGTACCAAGCTGTTTGTGTACTTGTGCCAATCATATACCTATGTCAATCTGATCATGTACTTGTGCAGATCTTATCATGAATTCTTGTCGCTTGCTACACCACAACTGCTCTATAGGAAACCTGCCTTCGTGTTCGGTTAAGACAAGGCTAGGACAGGACAACACAACCACAACTAGACCTCAAGACTTGACAAACAACTCAGTTAAGCAATTGTTGACAAACAATGTCAACCAACCAACATCAACCAAGAAGATGGTCAATCTCAACCAACCAAGATACTCTAAGAGGATAAGAGACTTAACAAGGTTAAACTCTGTCAACCTCAAAACTCTTAGACAAAAGGGTCTTTTACTCCAGTCAATCAGCGCAAGCACCCGAAGCAGTCTAAATCAATTAACCTTAGTCTCATTCAATCAGGAAGATGGAAAATTTAAACTCAGCATATCAACATGCAATCAAGACTCAATCTTGATCATAAACAAAACCTTAACACATATCCAAGGGTTTATTCAAGAGGAATACTTAAAATCAATGCCAGTCACTTACAATCTATCTTTGTCAAAAACAACACTGCCAATTCTAGGCAGAAGGTGTTGCCAAACTCAGTCAAGACAAAATAAGAAAAGGATACAATCAACCTGACTTTATTAATGGATAATTCAGTCAAATCTTAGTGTAGTATACTACAATCAAACTTGTCACAACACTATGTAAATCATTGACTAAGCATACGTACCATCACTGTACATTATCATACACTACCTACATCCTCATAAGTGGGAGATGTGAAGTTGACAAAGGGGACTTGTCAACTGCTGATAAGCCAACTGTAACCTTCTCCAAAAACTCGGACTGTAATAAAGCTGGATTTCTCTCAAAAATTCGGACTGTGAACTCTTCCAAAGCTGACAGCTAGTAGCTTATGCAAACGTTTGGAACTGTGATGAGTGTAAGATAAAACAACAGCCAACTGGAAACTCCTCCAAAGCTTGGATTGTAACAAGCTTGTAAATGCAAAAGCATGAACTATGGCATGCAAAAATTCAGAGATAAAAACTTTAACAAACTTCTCTGCTGCAGCTGTGAATTCTCCTTCTACCCACAGAATTTCTGCTTCAGCCCAGCGAAAATCAGAGATGTTGAACTGCTGTAAAATTCAGATGCCTTACTGTGGCAGAATTTCAGACCACTTGTACATACCCGAATTTCAGAGCTAATGATTGATCTTCTGCTGCTGTGAATTTGCCTCAGAGACAGTCGAAAATTTCAGAGATAGATATCATCTGCCTTTTGTTGTAAATTGAGAAATCCTAAGGTGTATTTATACATGTTTCAATGTGGAATTTAACTGGGCCGACTTCTTCAAATGACAAATTATTAAAAGATAATTTATTCCCTTTTGTTTGGTCGGCTGACTCAAAAGATGAGGTAAAAATACCACGTCCACTTTAAAAAAATAAAAACTCATCAACCTTAAGGAGTTAGGAGACGCTCCACATATCAACGTAAAGGGCTTGGCGAGAGCTATCTTCCTATGAGGGTTTTGCTTGCAATGGCAAGGTTCTTCATTCTTAATTTCTTCAATTTGTGCAGGACATCAGAAATTGACTTGAAAACTTTTGGATGGCTTCTTTACCCACGTTTAGGGCTTCTTCACCAAGTCTTGTGGATCAAGGGATTTCATCATGGTTTTCAAAGCTACCATATGTGAGTGGGTTATATGTCCATATCATGACCAAGTTGTGTCTTCTTCAATTAATAAGTGTGCAAACCAAGTTTCATCATGTGCAAGAGGACTTCATCAAGTCTTCAAGGTCCAATTACCATATGCAAGAGTGTGAGGGCATCATGAGAAATATAAGAGCTCCAATGGCACAAGGCCACCAATTTTTTGGTCAAAATGTTAAGTGCACTATCAATGTGACCACCAAGTGTATGACCATCAAAGCAATGAGCATGCTATACTATGATGTAATGTCCTCTTCTGCTTAGACATTGAGGACCAACCCGCTAACCTTTGCGATTCCTGTAGGTTCGAGCGGGTACTGATAGTCAAGGAATCAGCCGAAGACTGATGCCATATATAGAAGATCTAGGGCATCAAAATTATATCACCATTGGGTCGAAGAGGGCCACCAGAGCCAAAGGCCACCTGCATGCATGACATCCAGGCATTATTTAATGATGCATGCACCTGATTAAGTCTCCATGCGCATACATGCAAGTCAACTGCAAATTAGAAGATAAAGTGACCCAATTAGGTCAAAAGTTAGGGTTTTCACAGTTGAAAGTTATAAAAGAAAGATAAAGTGAATGGAGAAGGCACTTATGTGATTATTGATTTGTGGAGTCAAATTGGAGAGCTTGGCGAGCTAAGTTGGGGTTGAGCGCATGCTTAGCTAACTGGTGTATTTCGGCAGCGAAATCTATTTGCCCTAGTTCATCATCAGGTTGGATCATCCAGGTTCAACACTAGTTCATCATCAGGTTACATTCGACAGTTATTCCGGGAGGTTGATTATTCATCCAGCTAGAGGGTTTCACCGTCACACCGTGTCACTGTGATTAGAGACAAAGCAATTCGTTTTCCTACCTACAGGGTTCAGAACTTCTGCATGTTACTTCCATTCATTTCGGAGCACCTCCATTACCCTTCCCCTGGAAGAAGGGCCGTTCGGCTTGAGTATCAAGCAAGATATCGTCAGTGCTCCTCTTTTTTGGAGGCGCTAATTTACATGGGTGAATTGATTTGAGGAGGCATTCATGTTTTGGGCTAGTGTGCCTCTGTTTCTTCCGCATGCTGCTTCCATCATCATCAGAGGGGTATTATAACCCTAGTGCACATCATCCAGGCTTCCAGCAACAACTTATTTATTATTCTGGAGCTTATACAGTTTGAGAGGAGGGCGCATTCACCTGTGGAGGACGATTTGGTGTATCTCCTTATTCCTCCGGCAGAATCCTTGCATGCTGGGACCAATCTCTTCACCATCAGCTGATCTATATACTGGAAAATATCAGTTTGGGATATTACATATGACCATGGGCTCCACCATATGCTAGAGATTCCATCATCAAAATAAGTGCTTTAAATGCATCATCACGATTATTATGTTCAGTATAAGGGCTTAAGGACCAATTAAGTAAAGCTTCATCAATATCAAGTACAAGGCTTAAACTTCTTCAACAAGGCATGGACATCATCAAGGACTATCGAACCACCATGTGTATGTGGGCTCCAAAAGACAAAGATATCATCATTGACATTATAAACCAAGTGCAAGAGTGTGAGGGTACAAGTCAACTATGTATGGGCTCCAAGGACTAAACTACCACATCATCCAATCAAGAGACCATCAATCAAAGTACAACCAGGAGCAAGGATACAACAATGGACTCAATTGGGACCAAGATACATCTTAAGGATACTTAACCAAATCAATGGGTAATCAGTGCTTTTGCCACTTTCCCAAGGACTCCAAGGGCTTTAGACTTGGGCTTGGACAAGGTAAAAAAGGTCTCCTTTGACAATGACAACCACATACCAAACACTAACCCGCAGGGGTTCCACAAGGGGCACCAAGACTCAACAGTTGGCATCAACGACCAGGCATCGTTGGCATCAATGACAACTTAATCAATAAAATGCACTGAAGGATGTCCAAATTAAGGTGCTAAAGTGATTTATGTCATTGATTCCTTGTATGGATTAGAAAAATTCCCTAGGCTGCCCATCTTTCTTGAATATTTCAATCGCATGCAGATTGATACAGAAATGTCATCCTCCAAATAAAACCTGCCAATATTAATCTAGTCAGGCAAATTTCTCTCGAGGGTAAAGGTCCAAAGTCAACAAAGTTTGCCAATTATTAATGAAGCCGACTTATGAAGTAGCATGGACAATTTTAGCAGTTTTTCTAACAATGGATACAAAGGAAAACAAGATAAGGCTTTGGCCTAATTTAGTAATAATGCCAATCCTATAAAAGGGAATCAAAATAACTTTTCTGCCAGACAAACTTAGAAACAACATTTTCCCTGAGGCTTTTTGGCTTGATCAAATTAGCAAAGGCTTAAATTAATAATAAATAAGGTAGAGTTTGAGTCTTACCCACATGCAAAGGAGATCGAATTCTAGATTTCATGCTTAATAACCAGTCTGGCGAATTTTTCTTGAGGGTAAAGTTCCAAAGTCAACAAAGTTTGCCAATTATGAATGAAGTCAACTTATGAAGTAGCATGGACAAATTTAGGAGTTTTACTAACCATGGATACAAAGGAAAATGAGTTGAGGCTTTGGCTTAACTTAGTGATCATGCCAATCCTATAAAAGGGAATCAAAACAACTTTAACATGCCAACCATGGAAGACATTTATTAAAGGGAATCAAAACATCTGTTGTTTATAGGCCAATTAAACCATGGAAGACAATTATTAAAGGTAATCAAAACAATTATTAAAGGGAATCAAACCATGGAAGACAATTATTAAAGGGAATCAAAACAACTGTTTTGATTCCCTTTTATTAGGATTGGCTTAATTTAGTAATCATGCCAATCCTATAAAAGGGAATCACAACAACTGTGGTTTATAGGCCAACCATACAAGACAATTTGTAATAAATAAAATATATAAATACTAAATACTAAATAATAATAAAAATAATAAAAAGATAACGAATAATTAGAAATGATTAATTATCTAATTTAACTAAAAGACATGCCCTTTCATGTGAAAAGGCACAAGTAGACCTGTTTAATTGGGTCTCGATTGTATTGTAAAAATCATATTCGTATCTTATGCAATATTTATATTTTACACATTTTGTTCTAAATATGATGGATTATTTAATATTCCAGATATTTTAGATAAGTTTTATGTGAGAGCGAACATTGTTCAGCTCATGTGGTATCATGTAATATCCCAGATGTGGATATTCCACTGTTTTCTATACTAGGGCTTGCTTAAGCCTCCTAATTTACAATAATACTGAAAATAAACTTGCATGCAAAGTGCCAGACAAATGGCCCTATTTTATAGCTAACTAGGGCAGAGAGTTTTATGGTGACGGATCAACACTTACCACTAATAATGTGGTTGATAATGCTCTAGAGATAATACGCATGCATCAAGAACTGATTTGGAGAAGAACTGGTGCTCCTTGCCTCCGATGTTACCCCAGCAACAGGACCCCTCAACCAGCTAAAGATGATGTTTTCAGTGAAGGAATGGTCTGATGCATATGGGAATTTGCAGGAAGGGTAGTCTTCTCGTGCCGGAGAGATTGCTTGAAGCATGCAGAAGTTCTGAGCTCTCCAGGTAGGCTAGCGAATTGATTTGCTGATTAGCTGCACACGTCCCCCAGCTACCCAAAACTGTAAGAACTGCTTTGGGTGAGCGAACTGGAAGCTGATAATCACCTGTTACTGAAGGATGATACTGATTATGAGAATGGTGCCAGTAGTCCGAAGATAAACGGAGATCTGAGGACCCAACAAATGCTTTGGGGTTTTCCAGCTAAAAACCCCCTATGGCTGCACACGTGTCCCTGCAAACAATCTTCTGATGGGTACCGAATAACTATATCTGGATGAATAAGATGAAGAGCGGATGGTGGACCTGGATGCCCTGAAGGAGACTAGGGCAGATATTTCACTACCGAAACCTCGTTAGCTGAAGACGCCATCTTCAACCCCAACTGCTGTGGCCGCACGCTGTGCTGCTACTCAAAAAGCTCCAAATCAATAATAATTATAAGTGTCCTTCTCCATTCACTTTATCTTTCTTTTATAACTTTGAATTGCAAATAACCTAACTTTTGACCTAATTAGGTCACTTTAACTTCTAATTTGCAGTTGACTTGCATGTATGCGCATGGAGACTCAATCGGGTGCAGGCATCATCAAATAATGCTTAGATGTCATGCATGCCGGTGGCCTTTGGCTCTGGTGGTCCTCTTCTACCCCATGATGATATAATATTGATGCCCTGGATCTTCTGTATATGGCATCAGTCTTTGGCTGATTCCTTGACTATCAGTACCCGCTCGAACCTACAGGAATCACATAGGTTAGCGGGTTGGTCCTCAATGTCTAAGCAGAAGAGGACATTACATATCAAAGCCCCTTCTTGGGCTTGATTCCTGCCTTTGGCCACAAACCCTTCTCGGATCTTCTCCGGAACTTGGCTTTTGCCCATAATCTAGGACCTTGTCCAAATTCCGGCCACAAACCCTTCTAAGTTATCGGAGCTTCTTCGAAACTTGGACCTTGGCCATTATTTTTAATGCAGGCCTTTGGCAAAAAAAAGATTCAGTCAAGTTAATCTAAAAAATGAAAAAAAGGAGAAGAGAATAAATTATTTCCGCTACAGATAAAAAGAAGAGACCAAGAAGTAAGAAAAAAAGATTACAAAGAAGTGGGAAAAAGAATTATCCACAAGTGAAGGAAAAAAAAAGAAGAAGAAGTTAAAGAAGAGAATTCATAAAACCACACATGGTTTTACTTACTATATTAAATTATAAATAAGTTTGATAAGGTATGCGTTGAGGACAAAGCATCGTGATGAAGAAGGCATTGTAATAAATAAAATATATACATACTAAATACTAAATAATAATAAAAATAATAAAAAGATAACTAACAATTAGAAACGATTAATTATCTAATTTAACTAAAAGACATGCCCTTTCATGTGAACAGGCACAATTAGACCTATTTAATTGGGTCCCGATTGTATTGTAAAAATCATATTCGTATCTTATTCAATATTCATATTTTATACATTCTGTTCTAAATATGATGGATTATTTAATATTCCAGATATTTTAAATAAGTTTTATGTATGAGCGAACTTTGTTTGGCTCACAATTATTCAGGCCTTTAACATGTCTAAGAAAGAGGCGTGCAACACTATTTTCACCTATACAGGATAGTTGTTAGAAACTGTGATGTTATATATTTCCTAGGAGTGGTATTCTCTAGCCCTTTATCCTGATCCTAGCAGCATAATCAAGATTGAATAAAGATATGTAGAGTTAACAACCTTGGAAAAAAATGGTTCCAACTTCATTTTCAGGATATACATGTTAAGGTCTATCTCTTTAATATACTAGTGGAACCTTCTCTCATTTACAATTGAGGTTTCGAGTTTGGTGGAACAAGCCCGACAGGGTTTGAGTCTAAGTCATCATGATGACAAGCACTCCGCCTCTTTTCTAGACAATGGCCTGATGGACAACATGATAGTATCATTGTTATTATAATCTAATTCTTATAATTTATACATACTCCCATACACTTATCCTTCCTTTATAGTTTTAACTGAAAAGGTTGGTGCATGGAAGTATCATGCTGGAAGTTGTATATCTAAAACAATATGCAATGCCTTTAAAGGACGACCTATATTTCTTCTTGGACTTGGTTAATTTGTTAGTAATCTTGAACATAGGTTTGTTCTTGAGGAAATATCTTTGGCAATCCCTTACGACCTTCTTGGTTGAAATCCTTTTTTTGGTTTTTTAAACATTAAAATGTTAAATAACATGAAGCTCTCTTGTTGTTGCAGTTTATAAATTTTACTGCTACATACACGATCTCCTCATATATATATATAATTCATTATTTTGTTTATTTTACTGCCTTGTATGTTGCTAAAGATGTAGTCAACGCCTGCAGCAAAAGTTTACTAGAAAAGTTATCAACTACTAGGAAGAACATTAATGTCCTTTTGGTTTGATATATAAATTTTATAGTCTTTATATTGAGGCTGCACATCTATAAAACACAACATTGCACATCGATAAAACACAACAAAGAAGCCATCTAGCTTAGTTAATAAAGTTGTAAACTATTTTTATATATATGTTTTGCATTGTACCAAAACCTTTTCTTGCATTGGTTATCATAGGTAGTCCAAAACAATTTTATTAGAATTGGTTGAATAATGAATTGGACTTAAATTGAATGTACCAAACCCATTTTCAGGGTTTTTGGTCTGAACCGTGATTCGAATTTGGTTGGAACACTTATATCCTACACTGGTCCAAAAGCTGTCTGAACTGGTTGGAGTGGACACAAGTACAGCATGAGTAGGCCTAATGGTTAAGAACATGTATTTCCTCCTAGGAGGTCACAGGTTCAATTCCGAAGTGGGGTAGGGTATGTACACCTCTGTAGACTTTAGCAGTTAAATCGCTCCACAAACGAAGGTCCCTTGTTCCACAAACAAAGGGGTTTCATACATCAAATTGGTGTCTGGCTTGGCTGTGACCTTAAAAATAGATTATTATTATTATTACAATTATATTATCAAGACAAAATTGTTCACCAATTCAGATTTTGTATTCGTACATCACCCCACCCCCACAAAAACAGAGACAAAAAAAAACAAAAGACAATCCCTACAACTACACTAAAACCTTAATTTCATCTATTTAGCGATGGCCCCTTTATTATGGGTGGAGTTATCCTAGAGGACCAGCAGTGTTTTCACTGCCACGAGATGCAGACAATGATGTTGGATGTTCAAGAGTGTCAAGTCAAGATGCTGAGCATACCCATGCAGAAAATGTAGAGGATCTAAATGCATAAGATTATGTAGTTTGATTTGCTTGTAGACTAAAGTTTGATATGATTTGATTGTAGACTATAGTATGCATGTGCAACTGGTAACCCAGTAGGTCTCAACCCCATGACCTCTTAGTGATTACGCCCTGACGGTTGTGCTATTAGTTGAATGAACAAATCCATTGGTCTCCTGTTATATGCTGCATACATGAGAAACTCTAATGGTTTGGATCTACATGGATGCGTGTGCGCACACACATACACGGATACATAAAATCAGAATTTGAATATTTAATGTATTTTTTGGTCGTCCTTTTTGTTTATGGTTATTTTATCAATTCCATTTTCTGGGGTTGACTGGTTTGGTTCTTATAACATTGGTCTAAAATAGAATCATTATGAAATATGTTTTAAATTTTTGCATTACTCTACATTGTTATAGAGGAAGCATTTGCCTATGCCATTCTACGTGATATATTTTAACTAGTTTTGAATAAGATGTCTTGTTATCTAAAGTATGTGATGGTAGTTGGATTTATTCTTTTTTCGCTTGTAAGCATCGGTAATGATCCCTGAAATTTGTGGGCAATGCTATACTTCATAAAATGTTGTTTTAATATTTTTCAAGAAGCCTTGTGCTTTTGCAGGTTTAATCCAAAAAGGGAGCAAAGGAGCTTATGATGCAAGGTTTGTAACAGGAGTTGCAACTGCAAATGTAGATTCCAGTGAGCTTAAAAAGCCATTTGACCACAAGTATGTAAGCTTTTTTCCCGTTTAATATTTTATTTTGTTCCTACATATCCTTTTGTTTGTTTTTATTTTGCAATATCAACATCATACGTTCTTCAACTATATTTTTTGTATTTCCACTTTTTTGAAATATTAGATTATTTGGAACAATTAATGTCTAACATGCTTTTCTAAATGGAAATTTTACTGTCGTAATTCTTGCATGAAACTGTGTATGCTTGTGAACTTTAATTTGTGCATTGTTACATGATTCGAAGGTAAAAGTTAAAACAACCTAACTCGCCTTATCAGTTCTTGGCATTGTAACCCGTTTTCAATTGATGTTTAAAAATTTATTTAAATTCAATTCCATTGAATTGTGCTTTATAAATAAGTTAGAGCATGGGGGCTGAATTTGAGGGCAATCAGAGTGTGGACTTTTTTGTCTATTTTTAACCTCGATATTTTCAGGATTTACGTGCTATTTTTAGAGACCCAGTATTATGTAGAGCATGAGGTTCAAATTCCAAGTCATTTCGAGAAATTTGGTTTTAGGCCAATTTTTTGGGGTTTGGTATATTCTAGAAGGTTCTTGGTGGGCCTCACTTGAGATGCATTTGCTACTTTTGAAATCCTAAGGCACGCTAGCCTAGAGGGTCTCCATTTTCATTGAGTTGACCATGACCTAAGGCACACTTATGGAGGAAACTTCCTCAAATCCTTTGGTAGTCCTCGTGATTATTATATTTGGCCTAGAGGAATGCACTCTGCATGAGCATGAGTATTATATTTTTTGAGCATGAGTTGATTTTAGTGCGGATTTGCTGTGATATTAGGAGATTCCTATCCTCATAGGTTACTATTCTTGGAGGTTAGGGTGCACTTGATGAGGACTTCTTTGTCTATTTTTAACCTTGAGATTTTCAGGAGTTACATGCTATTTTTGGAGATCCAGTATTATGTAGAGCATGATGTTCAAATTCCAATTAATTTCGAGAAATTTGGTTTTAGGCCAAGTTTTTGGGGTTTGGATCATTTTGGAATATTCTAGAAGGTTCTTGGTGGGCCTCACTTGAGATGCACCTGCTACTTTTGAAAGCCTAAGGCACACTATCCTAGAGGGTCTCCATTTTCATTGAGTTGACCATGGCCATAAGGCACACTTATGGTGGAAACTTCCTCAAATCTTGTGGTAGTCCTCGTGATTATTATATTTGGCCTAGAAGAATGCACTCTGCATGAGTAGAGTATTATATTTTCTGAGCATGAGTTGATTTTTAGTGCAGGATTTGCTGTGATATTAGGAGATTCCTATCCTCAAAGGTTACTATTCTTGGAGGTTAGGGTGCACTTGATGAGGAGGATTCTTGGGCATGTGTGTGGGTCCTGTTATCACACAAACTAGCATCTTGAGATTGAAGCCCTCGAATCAATGATAGCTTATGGTTAAACAAGAGGGAAGCCAGTGTCACTCCAACTAACCCTCTTCTGTTGATTAGGCTAGCTCTTCTCTAGATTACTTCCTTCTTTTTGGTGCTCCCCTCCTCTAGGGGCACCAAATGATCGGCATAGGATAGTATTGGTTCAGACCACAGATCAGTTAGCACACGGTAGACCACCTCTACGCCCGCTCAATCCCATCGATGCAATCAATGTCGTCCACATCCCAGTAGCCGATCGACTACATCTAGATCACAACAACAACCTCGCCACTCTTTGCGGTGACACAATACTCATTATAGCTCTTCTTCCAGTTCTTCTCTAAGACAGATTGCTATTTTGAGATTCCTTCATTCGACTTCGGATGTTAGGAGAGACGCATCTAGTGCTTCCAGGGCTTCTATAGTTTCTAGTGTGCCATGACATATTCACTATTTTTGTATCAGAGATCCTAGATCCACTCCCTTTGTACATTTTTCTTTCCTATCCATTCTCTTTTTACTTATATCTTCTTGGTTGGCTCTCCGTTTTTGGAGTTTGCTCTTTTTGGCTTTCAGATAGAGCTTCACATCTTGCTTTATATAGGAGCCACCTTAGCGCTCCTACTTTGTATTGACATCCTGACACCACACAATCCCATTGACCTACTTTTGTGGTCATTTGTTCGACATTAATAAAATTATCGTATCATATCTTATCTTATCTAGCTCAAGGGAGCAATCCCTAAATAGGATTACTAGAGTTTAATAAGGAAGCACAAAGTGTTTTGGTTTTATAAAGGAAAATATAAGGGTGATGAAGGGATTAGAGACCACGGTCTTATCAAATGGGAAAATGGGGTCAACCAAGGATTGCATGAGGGTTTCCTAGGAAATACAAGAAAGGGATAGGTTTGTAGTGCACAAACCTAACAACTCCCTAATGGGTGGGCTGATTTCATGATCAATCAAAGGGAAAGTTCTAGAGCAAAATTTTTAAATGAACTTTAAATAGGAAAGCTATTAGGAAGGTCATAGGAAAACAGAAGATCTAGTGAAGAAAATGGGCACCTAAACTACACTTCAAATTGATAGCAGCCACATAAATGATAGAGATCCTATTCTTTATTAACCTAAAGCCATTGACAATTTGAAGATGCATTCATAAACCAAACATAAGAATTAGAGAAGACTTCAATGGAGTGCTAACATCAACCATCTACAAGAACCAAGAGATATTTTATTGAGTCTAACGGGATTCCTCCCCTAATCCAAACACCATCTCAAATGAGGAAGTCTCTTATATAGAGATGAGCTCTAACTTCCTCTTCAATAAAATAATAATATATCTACCAAAATCCTAGATCTATCATAGGGAGGAGTAAACAAATTAAAAAATCCTCCGACTAACTCTAACATACCCTAACAACATCCATGAAATATGGGGGTCAAACTCACGGAGTGAGCTAGCTATGGAGCAATCCTCCCTCCATCGGACGGAGGAGGAGCAAAGTCAACGTTAACTTTGCTCCTCCTTCGTCCGATGAGGGAGGATTGCTCCATAGCTAGCTTACTCCGTCAAACTCACAAGTACAATATCCAAGAGAAGAAAAGCCCAATAAGAGGGTGCATTCATCAAATCAGGGTGAGTGATGACAAGAAGAAGTCAACCCTAGCCTCCAAATGCTCTCCAAAGGTGAAGTGCTTCCTCATATAAGGTGAACGTTCTTCATGAAAAAGATCCAAAAGGCATGCATGACAAAAATATTGCGTGGCTCTTTAAACAATAGTTATGGAATTGCTATCTTCGTCATTATATATCAGATTTTCTATTGTACCACTTTTTGGAAATCCCATGGTCACTTTGCATCTAATGGTGTTGAGATCACACAATTTTGGGCTATTAGTCAAAAGATATTTGCTCTTGAAGCTTGGACACCCCTATAAAAAAATCCCATAAAATTGGCCTAGATGAGTGTGTAAACAACCCTCCAAAGTGTGGATACTCATCAAGGGAAAACTAATGAATCTAGAACAAGTCAACAAGTGCAAGAGGTTGCTTTCATACATCAAGGGGTCAAACTCTCAACCAACAAATAGATCTATCTACAATACTCCATCAAGTGGGGAACAACCTCAACATATGTGCAATGGATGTCCACCTAACAACCAAACCTTAACCTCCATGCCAACTCATCAATCCATCAACCAAGGAGACTATCAATAAAAAGTAGGAGCATCCTACTCAAGAACAAGTGTCCACAATAGATAACCAACCCATGAGGAAGGGGATGCCCCCTTCTACAAGCCACTAGAATGCCTCCACATATGCCACAAGAGAGAAATAAGGATGGTTCTCAACCAAAGATGATAATACCCAAAAGTGCTATGATGCCAATTGTGTGGCAAGGATCAAGAATGCTCCACAAGAAAAGGCCTTCACATGCATCAATACTAGGCCATCCAAATCTCCATTAAAATGTAACCCCCTTGCTGAAAATGTGATAAAAATCACATGTGGACACCCATGCAAATTGGGGGTTAATAGGCCTCATCTATATTAATTATTCCCTAGGGAAGTGTGCCGCCCTTGTCAGGTTGAGTTTGTTGCTTTTGGCTCATATTTACCTTGCTTTTCACTCTAATCCACTTGCTATATTTGCCTTGCTTTGCCCTACCATATGCTATTTTTTTCTCACTTGCACTTCAAATTTAGACTTTGCTTAACCCTCAAGCATATCATATATTTTTACTTAGGGAAGTTTGTTCTAAAGAGTTTCCTCCTCTTTTGTTTCACCTCACCTTGCATTATCTTATTGGAGGTGCTTTGCTTAGAGGCTTTTTGGTGTGGAGGTGTTCTATTACAGGGACTTAGTCTATTTTTAGAGGAGGCACCGTGCTAGTCCTATTATTAGCACACTCTAGTGCTGTTTTCATCCAAAAACTATTTTGAGATTTCGGGTGCACTTATGGAGGCCTCTTCATTGGAGTTGGAGCTGTGTGTTTGGAGTATTTTTGGAGTTATTAGGTAATTGAGCCTATTCTATTCTTGTTTGTAGTTTGGATCTACTTATTCTTGGACCGATCTATTCTTATCTATCTTCTTTTCTAAAAAGCATTGTACAAGCAAAGGGTGAAGATGTCAATGCTTTAATCTTTGCCCCCTTTCTTCATTATTCTCTTAGGGCAAAGGTATTGGTTGAATGATCTACAATAGTGTTGAAGATATTGCCGAAATTTTTGGCACATTGTGAAAATCACGATTTTTTCTGGGCCTCAATATTTTGACTTAAAAAAATCGTGATTTTCAACTAAAAATCGGAAATTGCGATTTTTAGAGAAAAATACGGTTTTTTGCTAGAAAATCGTGCTAGACTAGGAAAGGGCGATTTTTGGTTTTTTATTTGTCATTGTCATTGTTATATGGGGACATGCTCTCTAGTAAAAGTTGACATTCTCCTTTCTTTTCTTTTCTATCATTTTACTTAAATTTTTAACATTACCATTAATTGCATCAGGATGTTTGAGAGTGGTTCCAACCTCATCAAACTTTATATGGAGAAAGTATAATTTATATCCCATTTAGAATTCAGGAGACTTAACAATTTTTAGGATTTCAGGATTGTCTAAAGTGCAACATTTGTTTTGGATTTTATCATGTATGAGGGTATGGGATTTATGCTTAATCAAGAGCACGGAGCCCAATATGCAGTGTTACACGGGGACGCGTCGCGGAGGGTCGGGGGCGTGTTTCGGCGTTTCTCGCGTCCCGGGGACTCTGAAACTCCATCAGAAACGTTTCGGGATGTCCCCCTTTTGGCGAAACTTGGCGAGACATGGACCAAAACGTTTCGGTGGGCGGCGAAACTTGGGGGGACTTCTTGGCGTCCCGACCGAAACTCCAAAACTTAGCCGAGACTTGTGGGCGTCCCGGCCCGAAACTCCGGAATTTTTTTTCTTCTTAATTTAAAAAAAATTAAATAATTCATTAAAAAAAACATTTAATAAAACTTTAAATTTTATTATTTATAAAGTTATAAACTTATATATTAAAATTTTAAATTTAAAACATAAAAAAATATTAAAAACTAAATAATAAAAACTAAATGTAATTTACAATGTCTAACCTAAAGTATATTATATAATTCTAAACTATCAATGGCTGTGAAACAAATACAGTATTATACTATCTAGTATAATCAATTCATTTTTTCAATCACTTAAGAGGCAAATCTGAAGATTATCAAATATGATGTGCATGTTAATCATAGATTCATATTGATATTTAATATATTTAAAAATTATTATTAATATAATGATAATCTTGATGAATCCTGTAATGTGTTTGAACTTTGAATTTTGCATTTACATTGCATGATTGCATATTCCAGAATGATGAATGTTTGTTATTGTTGGGCTTTCCATTTTTCATATTTTTAATAATTTTAAAATTTTTATGACTATCGCGTCCCGCCGTCTCGCCATCCCCGCTGAATTTCTCTAAAATTTGGGGGTGGTCTCCACACGTCCCGAATGTGCGTCTCCCTGAACCCGCGTCCCGTCGTTCCGAAACCTTGGGGGGGAACATTGCCAATATGTACCTAGATGATGATGATGATAGTCTATTGTAGAAAGATCATTTTTGATTTATTATGTTACATTTGTTATCAATGATCATGTATGTATTGGTCTCTTAAATTATAATTTACAAAAGTAATAAATTTCGATGATTCATGTTTCAATTTGCATGTATTCTTATATCTCTTCGGCCTCCTACGAGACCAGACCCTATTCGACGGATCACCTCCTTCTTCCTGGTGCTACCCTCATGAAGGGGCACCAAGGGACAAATCGACATCGGCGTAGCCCTGGACTCCAGATTAGTGCAAACCCGTGGGATCGTCCCTCGTCCCACGAGATCTCAGTGACATGGCTAGACCAAGTCTCCCTCCAGAAGACAGATGAGATCCGCTAGACCACATCAGTGCATTATGTAATATCCCAACTGATATTATATTGTGTTTGATAGTATGTTTGAGGGTTCTGTGCTTTACATGTGCTAGAAAGATAATAAAAATTTGCATGCAAAATAGTGTCGTGCCAAAAGGCCCTAAAATATAGTTGACTTGGAGAAATAATAGGAGATAAACTTTCAGCGAGAGAGGATACACATACCAAGAATAATAATGCTGATAGTCCTTCAATATATAGGAGGCATGCAAGCCATGCAAGAATGATAAAGAGGAGATAGTGCTTCCCTCGAGGAGATGACGCCCAAGCTGAGGAAAACGCCCAATCCAGTGCTATCCTTCACGTTTTTGAGACAGTGAGTGCTCATTCCTGCTGAAACTTTCTAGGAATGATGGTATAGGTCTTTTGGAGAGATAAGGAGACACATGCAAAAGTTTGGACTCCTTCAAGTATCCTAGCGAATTGATCTGCTCTAAATGGGTGACCCCTTCTTCTTCCATGTTTTTGCTGATAAGTGCTTCAGATGTGCCGAAAATGGGCTGATGATCACTCAGTATAGTGGTGTGATCCTGCTGAGAATAATAGTGATGATCTGCGAAAGAAACTTTGAGATTCTGAGCCCCAACAAATTGTTCAAAGGATTTCCAACTTCTCCTTAACAACAAAACGTGAACCTGCAATAAACTCTTTCTGTACGTTGGATTGCTGAATCAAGAATCAAGATAATGAATAGCTGATGATAGATCTGGATGATCTATCTAGAAGTGATTAGGGTAGATAGATTTCACTGCCGAAGCCACCTGCTAGCTGAAGACTTTCGTCTCCAACCCCAACTTGCTCCCGTAGCACCTGCTGCTGCTGCTTTAGAAACCAAACTCAAAAATAATAATCATGGATGCCTTTTTGGTTCAACTAACCTTCTTATATAACCTTTAGGGTTAGTATGTACTTTTAGGGTTTGCACTTTACTTTTTGCATGCATGTAATTCTAATTGCTCGTTGACTTTAAGCCTGAAGAAATAAGGATTTCTTTACTATACTGATGACATAATAACACTGAATAAATGCTCTACTCTGCTCTTGGTATTACTTGTCCTCAGTGAATTCCCTTTTTCCATAATACCCGCTCGAACCTATGAGAATTAAATAGGTTAGTGGGTGCCTCTGGTGCTTAAGTAGAAGAGGACATTACACATTACCTCTTACCAATCAGCAGTGCTTGCACATTACACATGCCTGCTTGAGCCCATAAAGAGCTCGATACAGCTGCATACATGCGTCTCCCTGTTCTCCGCATCAAACCCCTCTGGCTGCTCAATATATACCTCCTCCTCTATCACTTCGTTGAGGAAGGTAGTCTTGACGTCCATCTGATGGACTCGCTAAACCATCTCTGTTGCTAAAGAAATAATGGTTCGAATGGAAGAATACCTAACAACTAGGGCAAAGGTCTCCTCATAGTCAATGAAGCCAATCAACTCAGGCCTCAACTCCTAATCAAATAAATCGACCAATAACTTGCGAATCCACAACACCTCACAATTGGCCTGACTGCCTGCCATATACTCGGCCTCTGCAGAACTCAAAGCAATAGACTTTTGCTTTCGATTGAACCATGACACTGCTGTCGAGCCCAAATTGAAACAACATCCGCAAGTGCTCTTCCAGTCTGCCACACTGCCTACCCAATCTGAATCTGTGAAGCCAATCAATCTGATCCTATCCGACCTCCTGTAGTCCAGACCATACTCCACTGTCCCTGCAAGGTATCTCAACACATGTTTTGCAGTTGCCTAGTGCACTCTCCTAGGCTCTACCATGAATTGACTGAGAGTGTTCACCGCTGTAATATCCCAAATCCCGATATTTTGTATTTCTAAGCAAAAAGGCTGATATAACTGGGCATGCAAACTGCCATGCAAAAATCCCTATTTTATAGGAAAAATTAGGGTTAGGGTTTGTGAGATAGAATGAACACTTACCACTGATAAGTCGGCTGGACTGCTCCGGAGAAAGTATGCAAGCACTGAGAGCTGGATCGGAGATGAACTGATCTCCTCTGCTTACGGTGAATCCCCAGCAGCAAGACGCCCAGTCAGAAAAGGATGACGCCCTCAGGGAAGGAGGTGTCCAATGGAGTTGCGGATTTACGGGGCTGATAGCCTTTCCGTGCCGGAGAGAATGCCTGATACAAGAGTGATTTCTGAGTCCTCTAGGCAGGATAGCGACTTGCTTCTGAGAGACAGCTGCTCACGCCCCTGGAATCCCGAAACTGCTGATAACTGTTCCGGATGAGCACGGATGGATCTGATAATCACCGGGTACCAGAGTATGATGCTGATGATGAGACTGGTGCCTGAGTTTCGGAAGGAAACTGAGATCTGAAGGCCCCACAGCTGATTAGGGCTTTCCGGCTGAAAACCCTCCCTTTACGGCTGCACACGTGTCCCTGCAACGATCTATACCATATGCTAGATAACTGATGAATGAATGAAGAACAAGTGGTGAACCAGTATGGCTTACCCTGAATAAGACTAGGGCAGATGTTTCACTGCCGAAATCTTGTTAGCTGAAGACTCCGTCTCCAACCCCAACTGCTGTGCTGCTATTCCAAGAGTTCCCAAAATAATCATAATCCAAAGTGAAGTCTCCTCTCGCTTTATCCTCTATTTATAAAGTTCAACTGCGCAAAACCTAATCTTTGACCTAATTAGGTCACTTTATCTTCTAATTTGCCGTTGACTTGCATGCATGCGGATGGAGACTTAAATAGTGCATGCATCATTAAATAATGCTTGGATGGCATGCACGAAGGTGGCTTTTGGCCCTGGTGGCCCTTTTTGACCAAATGATGATGCCCTAGATCTTCTATGGATGGCATCAGTCCTCAGCTGATTCCCTAGCTGTCAGTAACCGCTCGAACCCACAGGAATCACATAGGTTAGCGGTTTTGGGCCTCAAGGCCTAATTGGAAGAGGACATTACAGTCCTCCCCGCTCGAGATTGCTTGTCCTCAATCAACTTCAAACTGGGATGCTGCAATACCTGTTCACCTTCCCAGGTGGCATCCTCTGGCGGTAGTTCTTTCCATTGAACTAAGTATTCCCTGATTACTCTGTTCCTAAGCTTCCTCTCTCTAGTCTATATGATCCGTTCGGGAATCAGTATCAACAGTCCTTCATCATCTAAAGGGGGCAATTCAGTGGATGGAGCAATGTGTTGCCCAAGGGTCTTCTTCAGACTAGATACATGGAACACATTGTGAATTTTGCTTTCTTGGGGAAGTTCTAGTTCATATGCCACCTCTCCCACCTTCCGAATTATTTTTTAGGGTCCATAGAAGCGGGGTTTTAACTTCTCTGCTCCTTTCTTTTTAAGTGAAGACTGTCTGTAAGGCTGGAGCCTTAAGTAAACTAAATCCCCTACCTCAAAGCTCTGCTCAATCCTGTGTTTGTCGGCATACATCTTCTCT
>LPNX011144620.1:0-41090 GCA_001517045.1 Pseudotsuga menziesii | reverse complement strand
GCTGGATGGGTGTTCTCAATCTTGTTCTGTTGATAGATGCTACATTCCCGGACATGCTGCATAATCTCCCCCTTGAGGCCCTTCCATGAGAACCTCTCTTTGATCTGTCTGTAGGTCTTTAAGAAACCTTGATGCCCTGATAAAGGAGAATCGTGGGCTGCCTGGATGATCTTTTTCCTCAATGTGGATTCTGGAACGAGGTATATTCTATCTTTGTAATAGATGATGTCATCCACAATCCTGTACCTGTCATCCTGAATTTGCCCGTCCAATAATTCGCAAGCGAATTTATTTTTGGAGTATTCCACTAAGAGAAGTGCCCTCCAATCCGTGGATATACTACTGAGAGATAATGGGGCTGGATGCCTGGATAATGCATCAGCTACTACATTAGTCTTACCTTTCACATACTCGATCTCGAAATCATAGGCTTGTACCTTGCTGACCCATTTCTGCTGTAGCTCATTCAGTTCCTTCTGCTCCAGGAAATACTTGAGGCTGTTATGATCGGTTTTGATTTTGAACTTACTGCCCACCAGGTACTGTCTGAATTTTGTGAGAGCATGCAAGATGGCCAGCATCTCCTTGTCATATATGGAGTAATGGCGCTCGTAGTTCTTCAGTTTACGGCTCTCAAATGCAATAGGGTGATAATTCTGCATCAACACTGCTCCTAACCCTTCCCCTGAGGCATCACATTCTACCACAAAAGGTTGTGAGAAGTCTGGTAATGCTAGAACTGGACAAGAACTCATAATAACCTTCATCTCCTCGAAAGTTTTCTGTGCTAAGTCTGTCCAAGTGAACGCTCCTTTCTTGGTGAGATCTGTGAGGGGTGCTGCAAATTGGGAGAATCCCTTATCGTACCGACGGTAATAAGTACACAGACATAGGAACCCTCTCAACTCTGTAACTGTTTTTGGCACAGGCCAATCTCTGATAGCTCGGATTTTCTCCATGTCAACCTGTACTCCTTCTGCATTGATTACGTGTCCTAAGTACAGCATTTCCTTCATGCCAAACTCACACTTGGACATTTTTGCATATAGCGAATGCTCTTCTAAAATACTCAATGTTTCGTCCAGGTGTTTCAGATGTTCTTCCCAGGTTTTGCTGTAAATCAGGATGTCATCAAAGAATACACGCAAAAATTTATGTAGGTGTGCTCGGAAGGTGTGGTTCATGCATGACTGGAAAGTGGCCGGAGCATTGGTAAGTCCGAAGGGCATGACCAAAAATTCATAGTGACCATAATGACAGCGGAAAGCTGTTTTGGAGATGTCCTGGTCCCTTACCCTGATCTGATGGTACCCTTAACGAAAATCGATCTTGGAGAAGTATTGAGCTCCCCGAAGCTCATCCATGAGTTCGTCAATTCTGGGAATTGGATACCTGTTCTTAATGGTCTTTTTGTTAAGTGCTCGATAATCGATGCACATTCGCAGTGTACCATCCTTCTTCTTGACTAGTACTACTGAGGATGCAAAGGGGCTAGAACTGGGCTGAATATATCCAAGCTCCAGTAATTCTTTGATGGTTTTCTCAATCTCATCCTTGTACCTTTTGGGATGCCGGTAAGGAGTGGTGATGACTGCTTGTGTTCCCTCCTCTAGCTCGATGATGTGTTCAAAACCTCGGTCTGGTGGTCTACCTGATGGAAGGTCCCGAAAAACCTTTTCGTGTTTCTGTAGCAAGGCTTGAATGTCACTTGGGTGTTGTGTGCTGGTCTCTGGGGGTTTCCTGAAGGTGACCAAACATTCTGCAGCCCATTCTATATCATCCTATCAGAGTACTGGCTCCATTCTCTGTGATGAGATCGGTTTTGGGGGATAAGTGTTCATGCCCCTCAAAACTACCCTTTTGCCATCTGGCCTCTGGAACTCCATTTCCATTGCCCTGTAGTCTGTAGTGTATTTCCCTATAGAATAAAGCCACTGAACACCCAATACCACATGAGTATCTGCTACATCCACTACATAGAAAGAGTCTGTCATCTGATAGTTACCTAAGGCAACATTCAGTTTTGGGATCCAGTAGTGCAGTCCATGCTGGAGTTCCCGGCTACTGCTACAGTGAATCCCTCGAACTTCTCGGTCTGAATACCTCTCTTGGCTACCCAAGCAGAGTCAATGAAATTGTGGGTGGCTCCCCCATCAATCAATACTCCTACTCTGTGACCCTGTACTACTCCCCTGACCCTGAGAGTATGGAATCTTGGTACTCCAGATAATGTAGCAATGACTCCCTCTGGTGTATCACCCTAGTGTGAATCCTCTTCTGTGGCCTCCTGCTCATCGTCGTCCTCATCACTGTCTGAATACACCTCAATGTAGTGGGCCTTCGCCTTCCCTGCACACCTGTGTCCTGGTACCCATGGTTCCTGACAGGTGAAGCATAGCTTCTTCCTTCTCAAGTCTTTCCTAGTGTCTTCATCTAACCAAGTTTTCTTGGGCACATCCTGCTGGAAAGGTTTCCGGTCCTTGTCCCTAACAGGAAAATTGGTTTTCAGAGGAAATTTGTTTTTGGGCACTGAATCCTGAAGATCCCTTCCCCTGCTAATAGCATCTTGCAGAGTGATGGGTTTGTAGGCTTTCACCCATCCCCGTAGTGGCTCTATGAGGGCCTCAGTGAATAACATAGTCAATCTGCTCTCTGACACATCTGTTACCATAATAGCTAGCCTCCGAAATTCTGAAATGAAAGCTTCTGCACTACCAGTCTGCTTGAGTTGAGCCAACTCCCTGAAATGGATCTCTGGATCTTTCCTGTCAAACCTCTCTATGAGTTTCTGAGTGAACTCACCGTAAGAATGTATGGTGTTGTGACCCAATGTTACCATTTCGTGGTACCACCATTCGTGAGCTTCTCCGTTCAGGTGAAGTGTAGCCAACTTAATGGCATCTGTCTCTGTCATGGGGTTGAGTTGGAAATAGGTATCCAACTTTTGGACCCATGTTCTCGCTGATCCTCCGCGAGTCCCATCAAAGTTTGGGATGGTTAACTTGCCCAAGGTCTTCTGCAGCTCATAGTTGTGATTGAAACCCTTGTTGAAATTCCTGGGCCTGTTCCTACTCTTCATGTTGCAGAAATCTGAGAAAGACATGGCAGCATGAAACTCATCCCCTAAGTCTCTGTACTCCTACAAATAAGCCCCAAAAGGCTCGCTAGGTTCTACCTGCATGACCGGGCCCCCTGCCGTATCTGCCAAGAAGTGAGGCATGGTAGGCCTGATAGTAGGTCTGCTGTATATGTGCGGAGTGTTCTGGATGTTAGTGTACACCATCTTTCCACTGCTGCTTGAAGATCCCCGATCTACTGGTGAGGGAGGTGTACTGTTGATACTTGTTTCTGGTTTCGCTGATAGTCTGTTGATTGCATTGAGGACTTCTTTTTGTCCTTTGGCTAAGTCTTGCAATGCAGAGACCAAACTGCGAAACTCCATCTGATCCTCCTCTTCTCCCGTTCCTTTTCCCCTATCTGAATGTATACCTGTTTATTCCATGTCTGAATTGGTATCTTCTAGTTGGATATCTTCAAATTCTTCTTTGTATCTACTCTTCCTCCTCCTATAGGTTACAAAAGGATCTCCTTCTGTATTCATCTACTTTTCATCTCTTAAGCCCACAGCTGGCCAAGAAAACAGCTTTGATACCACTGTAATATCCCAAATCCCGATATTTTCTATTTCTAAGCAAAAAGGCTGATACAACTGGGCATGCAAACTGCCATGCAAAAATCCCTATTTTATAGGAAAAATTAGCGTTAGGGTTTGTGAGATAGAATGAACACTTACCACTGATAAGCCGGCTGGACTGCTCCGGAGAAAGTATGCAAGCACTGAGAGCTGGATCGGAGATGAACTGATCTCCTCTGCTTACGGTGAACCCCCAGCAGCAAGACGCCCAGTCAGAAAAGGATGACGCCCTCAGGGAAGGAGGTGTCCAATGGAGCTGCGGATTTACGGGGCTGATAGCCTTTTCATGCCGGAGAGAATGCCTGATACAAGAGTGATTTCTGAGTCCTCTAGGCAGGATAGCGACTTGCTTCTGAGAGACAGCTGCTCACGCCCCTGGAATCCCAAAACTGCTGATAACTATTCCGGATGAGCACGGATGGATCTGATAATCACCGGGTACCAGAGTATGATGCTGATGATGAGACTGGTGCTTGAGTTTCGGAAGGAAACTGAGATCTGAAGGCCCCACAGTTGATTAGGGCTTTTCGGCTGAAAACCCTCCCTTTACGGCTGCACACGTGTCCCTGCAACGATCTATACCATATGCTAGATAACTGATGAATGAATGAAGAACAAGTGGTGAACCAGTATGGCTTACCCTGAATAAGACTAGGGCAGATGTTTCACTGCCGAAATCCTGTTAGCTGAAGACTTCGTCTCCAACCCCAACTGCTGTGCTGCACGCTGTGCTGCTATTCCAAGAGTTCCCAAAATAATCATAATCCAAAGTGAAGTCTCCTCTCGCTTTGTCCTCTATTTATAAAGTTCAACTACGCAAAACCTAATCTTTGACCTAATTAGGTCACTTTATCTTCTAATTTGCCGTTGACTTGCATGCATGCGGATGGAGACTTAAATAGTGCATGCATCATTAAATAATGCTTGGATGGCATGCACGAAGGTGGCTTTTGGCCCTGGTGGCCCTTCTTGACCAAATGATGATGCCCTAGATCTTCTATGGATGGCATCAGTCCTCAGCTGATTCCCTAGCTGTCAGTAACCGCTCGAACCCACAGGAATCACATAGGTTAGCGGTTTTGGGCCTCAAGGCCTAATTGGAAGAGGACATTACAACCGCAAAACACAAATCTGGTCTGGAGTTAACCAGATACATCAAAGAACCAATGAGCTGACGATATAGTGTAGGATCCAAAAACTCTCCCTCAGAAGCATGAAGATTCTACTAGTTGGTGACCATCGATGTAGACATCGGCCTGCAATCCTCCATCCGAAATCTCCTCAGAATATCAACTGCATACTTTCCCTGTCCCAGGAAAATATGTCCAGGCTCTTGCCAAACCTCCAATCCCCAAAAATAGTGCATCAACCCAATGTCCATCATCTCGTACTTTGAAGCAATATCTTTCTTGCAAGCTGCAATAGGTCTCTCTCCTCTTGTGATAAATAAGTCATCTACATACAACAGAAGAATGAGCGGATCATCTCCAACCATGATGAAATAGAGATTCAGATCTGCCTCACTCTTTTGAAACCCCATCCACTGCAAGTAAGAGTCAATCCTGGAGTATCAAGCTCTAGGGGCTTGCTTCAGCCCATACAAGGCTTTCTTCAGCCTGCACACATGAGACTCTCTCCCATGGATCTCAAAGTCTTGAGGCTGCTCAACATAAACCTCCTCTTGTATGATTCCATTGAGAAATGCGGTCTTCACATCCATTTGATGGAGCTTCCAACCCATTTCCACAGCAATGGAAATCAATGCCCTGATCGAAGTATAACGAGCAACGGGAGCAAAGGTCTCATCATAGTCAACTCCCTCAACCTGTGAGAACCCCCACGCCACAAACCGAGCCTTGTACTTCTCCACACTACCATCTGCAGCATGTTTTAGCTTGTAAAGCCAAGGAGAAGTCACCACTGACTTCCCCTCAGGTCTCGGAACTATCTCCCAAACATCATTCTTCATGATGGAATGGTACTTATCCATCATGGCATCTGTCCAAACATGATGTTGGGAGGCCTCCTCAAAAGGAGAAGGCTCTGAATCACGAAGACTAGCCACTAATGCCATCCCCAATCTGTCTGGCATCTGAATAGTCCTCACTGGCTCCTTGGGTGTCCCAAACTCCCTTGCTTCCTTCAAGGTGTCCCGAAGCCACTTAGGCTTCTTCTTCCCTGAAGACTACTTCCACACTGGTCTGTCCTCATCTGATGAACTACTAGAGGTAGAAACCCCAGTAAATTGTGAACCAAAAGCTGGTGTACCAACAACTGGTGAACCTTGTGATCCTAAAGCTCTCTACGGTGAACCTGTAACCTGAGACCCAAAACCTGTCTCCGAAGATCTCGCTGGATGAACCACTGAAACTAGAGAACCTGTGCCCATACTGTGTGGTCCAGTAACTCCGGAAACCTGTGAAACTACCTAAGGTGCGGGAATCTGCTGCTCTCCCTGCTCTGACTCTCTAGACTTCCTGAAGGCCCGCTCCTCAAATTTCACTTCCTTCCTCGCAACAACCTTCCTCTGAGAAGGTAAATAAAAGCGGAAGGCCTTTGAAGTCTCATCATACCCCACAAAGATGCCTTTCTCTGCTGTGGGCTCAAACTTTCTCCTCTTCTCAAAAGGGACATGTGAGTAAGTCAAGCAACCAAATATCCTAAAATGACTCACCTCAAGCTTCTTGCCTATGAAACTCTCCTCAGGTGTCTTGTTCCCTACGACACGATGGGGACTCTTGTTCTGAAGATAAACAATTGTACTGCATGCCTTTGCCCAAAGGAAGAAAGGAAGTGACTGATCATGTAACATAGCTCTAGCTGCTCCAACAATAGATCTGTTCTTCCTTTCTGCCACTCCATTATGCTCAGGAGTGTACGAAACCGTCAATTGCCTCCGAATGCCCTCTTGTCTTCAATATCCATCGAACTCCTTGGAGATATACTCACCCCTGTTATCCGATCTGAGAGCCTGTATCGTCCTCCATGTCTGGTTCTCCACAAGAGCTTTGAACTCTTGGAACCTCTGCAAGACCTCAGGTTTCTTGCTCTTTAGGAAGTAGATCCAGGTCTTCTTGGAATGGTCATCGATGAATGTCACATAGTACTCGAACCCTCTCAGAGAAACCACTGACATAGGTCAACACAAATCAGAATGTATCAAGTCAAGAACCCCTGCTGACTTGCTATCACTGCTAGGAAAAGCAGTCTTGGTGTACTTTCCCAAAGCACACCCTCTGCATACCTCACTGTGCTCCGTGCTGAACTCTGGCAACCCTGTAACCATAGATCTCAACATACATAAAGATGGATGATGCAGATGAGCCATCCTCCTATGCCACAACTCACAAAGCTCGTTGCTGTTGCTATGTGCCAAGGCATGCTGAGGCTGAAACAAGAGCTTGTACAGTTTCCCACATCTGACTCCAATGGTGTAGGAAGTAGATGGTCCTGTAGTCTTGGGAAAAACACGCACATGTCTATCTAGGAAGGACACCCCAAGACCCCTATCCTCGATCATGGAAACTGAAACCAAGTTCTTCAGCCCAGGTACATACAATACATCTCTCAAAATCATAGGACTCATGGATTCCCTCTGAAAGGTGGTCCCACGCCCAATTGCTTTGACAGTAGAGTCATCTCCCAACATTACCTCCACATCAGTCTCTGCCTATGAAAGCTCGGAGAACATCTCTCGAGCACTTGTCATGTGGCTCGAAGCTCCACTATCAATATACCATGTGCTGGAAGTGGATGCACTGTAAGAATGGTCTGTCAACAAGGAATACTCCCTCTCACTATCAACATCCGCACTGGTGATGATGGATGCTCTCTCTCTATCAACATGTCCATTGCAAAGAGAAAACTCTCTCTCAAATCTAGCTGCAAAATCCTCAAACTCTGCCGAAGCTGCTGTCTGTTGCTGCTTCCTCTTCTTCTTCTGCGGACACTGCCCAACATAGTGCCCCATCTTCTGACAAGCAAAGCACTTCACAGTGCTCAGATCCTTCTTCTGCCCATCCTGCTGCTTGGCCCCACCCTTCTTGGGACCCTTCTTGAACTTCTTCTTCCCCTTTGTTGTCAAAGCCACATCCTCCTCATCCTCTCTACTAGTAGAAGCAATGCCCTGCAAAATACCCCTCTGAGTCTCCTCCTGAACAAAATCATCACATATTCTGTCCCATGTAGGTAAGTTCTCCCTAGCTACCAAAGCCTCCACAAACACAGCCCAAGGCTTTGAAACCCCATTCAAAGCTGTCTGCACTAGCTCTGCATTAGGAACAACCTCCCCCAATGTTGCAAGCTCATCTCTCACTTAAGAGATCATAGTAAGGTAAGATATCACAACCTCCCCTTTGACCATCTTGATGCTTTTCAACTTCTCCTTCAAAACCATCTTCCCATTCTCGTTTGAGCTTTGAAACAAGCTGGTCAAAACATCCCACATCTCATATGCACGAGTTTTACTCGAAATGTGTGGAATCTCACATGGTCTTTAATTGCATCTAGGATAATCCTCTTGGCCTTAATATCTTTCTTGTTAAAGGCAGCCAATGCTACCGCATCTGTAGAAGCGGGAATAACAATAGGATGAGTTGTAGTGTTTTTGACTACTTCATCCCACAACTCATTTTCCTCTAACACAAGCAATATCCTAGTTTTCCATGGGACAAAATCCCCAGCCCCATCAAGCCTATCCTCCATTCCAAGTCTAGTAGCCATTATCACTGCAAAGTTCAAGTTCCAACAAGGTGCTGCCCACTGTCAAAATAAATTTTCTGAGTCTTGGAAATTACTGTCCGTCTGCAAAATTTAATGCCCAACCTTGCTCTAATACCATGAAAGTTTTTCTCAATTTTCAGCCACCCGGTTTCAATGTCAAAATTTTCAATGTTTAATGCCCAACCCAGGTTTCATGAAGGCTGGAAATTGCACAATATTTTCAGACAAATAAAACACTGTTGAAACTCACTTTTAATGACAGAAAATAAATTAATAAATGCACACCATAAATTTCAGACTCAGAGATTTTTGACAAACTTGCCTAGGAAAAACTCACAAGGGGAAAAACTGTTAGGAGAGATTTTTATTTTTCAGGAAAAGATTACAACAATACTCAAAAATTTTTTAGACCAACTTATCTCAACCGGATAAATTTTTCTGTCTCGTTTTTTGTGCCCAACAGGAAAAAATACAACTCAGATTTTCTGCTGTAGTTGCCTCGAAAACCGTGTTGCTGTACGGACTGTATGACAACCGTATGCCCTCTTTGTATGGACTGTTATGTATGGAACAACCTCGGGATTTGTGCCTGCAATTAATGCCTCGGGATTCGTGCTTGAATCTTCTGCCTCAAAAACCATGCACCCAACATGCCTCGAAAACCATGCTGAAGAATTGCCTCGAAAACTGATCCCATACTTGCATCAGGAAATGTGCCCTGTACGGAATCCGTACAGTACAGGCAGGCTGCAATAAATGCTTCCTCCTCGAAAAATGTGCCCAGCGTCCTCGAAATTCGTGTCGTGCTCTTGCTGTACTCTTCCTCGATTTGCGTGTCCAAGAAAAATGGTTGCTGCTGCTATTTTTCTTCTTTCTCAAAAAATGGCTTTTTCTCTCTCAGTTCTTTCCTTCACTCGTCTCAAAAGTGAATGCCTTTTCCTTTCCTTGCCTTTTTGGTGAAAACCCTAGGGTAAGTGAACGGTCTTCTAATCCAACGGTTGAGATTGGATAAGATGAGTGGATGAGATTAAATGCTCATTAAATCTCATTTAAAATTAATTTCACTCACCTCACTTAAATTTTTGCAAAAAGTGACTTTAATCTTAAAGTCAAATTAAAAGCTCATCTCAAGTCATTTAATGCAAGGGTCACTTTATTTCTCCCTTTTAAGTGACTAAGGCAAAATTCACCTAGGGGAACACTTTCCTAGGTACAAAAATCAACACCTCCCACACGTACGGTTTGTACGTCAGTTGTACGGTAGTATGGCCTCCTCAACAACTGCTTCCTATGCAGCCTGTGTGGTCTTCTTCCTGCCTGGAAGCTAGGTCACCCTCTTTGTTAGCTCCTCTGTCTTCTCAGCTAAATCCTTCGTCTGACTTTCTCTCCTTGTTTGTATCCTGTCTCTGTCGGAATACAAGTGTGTGTGTACTCTCCACCAATTGACCTTTCTTTTGTAACTTTAGGTAAAGTGAAAACCCTAATTTCACTTTCACTTAAAGTCAATAAATAATTGGATCACTTTAATTATTTTCCAAAGTAAACTTAGGAAAAATAATTAAATACAATTGGCTTCCTAATTTAAGTCTTCTGCATGCAAGAACACATGCATGCAAGAAGACCTTCCTTGTTGCTGCTAGTTTAACATCGCTTTGTTTAACCAGGCAACACATTGGTCTTCACTTCCATTGTATTTCGACAACTCTATTTTTTCCTTAGGTGGGTACACTATGTAAGGATGATATTGGTTGCTTTTTGCTTTAGGTTTGATGGTGGCTCGGAGCTACTAGATGATGCAACCGACATATTTGAACTGCTTCGTTGTTTGCGGTAATTTCTAGCCTTTTCCTTCTCTACTATCTTAATGATAACATCTATTTTGTTGTTTAATCATGCTTCCATATCTGGAAGTACTTTTGTTTCAATCTCTTGTTTAAGCGTCACATTGTTAATCTTTATTTCTTTTTCCAAATCTTCTAGATTCTTGGAGAGTGTTTCCTGTGTGGAAACATGAGATGAGGCATCTAACATGTCTGGATTGCTGACATGGTTTGTACTAGGCATTATTTTTTGTAACACTTCCATTAATGTATTATGGTTCTGCGTCATGGTGCTCAAGTTCTGTGTTATGGTGTTTATGTCTTGTGTCATGGTACTCATTTTGTCATCCAAGTCTTTTTGTTTCTCGTTCATGACGTTCAATTTTTCAGCTAGCTTTCTTTCTAATACTAGAACAACTTCGTCTTTGATTTATTTCTTAAGCACTGCATTGTTATTTTTCATTTCTTCCTTCCAACTTTTTTGGTTGGCGATAGGGCCTTGATGTCCTCCAATTTCTTGACTTGGTCTTTTAATTCAGCCATGGTCTTGGTCCTTGTATGCAGAGGTGTGTATTTGGATGCTATTTTGCCTTATGGAATAGTGAAAGACAAATAATGTCTTTTGTTTTAATAGATTAATTAATAATAATAATTATTATGATAGTAATTATATTAATTATGGAGTAAAATTTTAAATAAAAATAGTAATATAACTATTATTATATTTAATTATTTTTATTTTCAATTCCCTATAGTGGGATTGTAAAATTTTAATAAAATAAATATTGATATAATTTAAAAATTATATAATATTTTTTTTGTGTTAGAATGAAATTGGACGGGAGCTCGAAGGAGGCGATATTACAAGGAGCAGGTGGAGATAGACGCATGGAATGGGTGATGTAGATATGCAGGTGGAGAAAGAGTGGCGTGGGTGTTGAGTGTGCAGAGTGTTGAGCAACGAGAGGGAGAAGGGGGAGATGGGACACAGTTGCTGGGAGAACGCGCAGCAGGGAACAAAGATTTGGATGGAAGGGAAGAACGTGAAGCAGTGAAGGAGCCGGTTGGAACGGAGGAACGCACAATAGAGTGTTGGACACAATGGTCACACTGAGAAGTGGGGGGGGTGAATCAATGTGTAAGCAATTTAAAACTCTTTTAACTTCTATCAACTAAGCAGAGTTCATGAATACATTACATCATCATTACATAAGTATCCATCAACTAATCAACACTTAATCATAAGCATATTATCAACTAGATTATTGAGCCGACCTGTCAAAATTAATTTATCTTTTAATTTTTAATTTTGATTTGAATTGTTTAATTTGCTTTTTTGAATTAATTTTGGAGCCGACTTGTCAAATGAGTGTTATAATTAGTTTTTTAACTCCTTGCAGCATAAGATAATTTCCCCCTTTTGTTTTTAGTGTCACCACAAAGTTTGTTGATTCATGAGTGCCATGTTGGAAGATCATCAATGCCAACCTTATCCACATGTAGGGGTTTCATGGACTATGCAAGAGAGCTCCATCATAGTCTTTAATCACATCATTTTATTGTCATCAAGTGGTAGGATGGATCATCAAGCTCCATGACATCATTTCGATCATACAACGGTCAAGATCCATCATGCCATCAATTGTGTGGGTCCCAAGCCACAAGCAACCACATGCAAGGAGACATGTCCAAGGGTTTCATATCAAGATTGATAAGGACTTTAATGGACATCTTCAAGGATAAATGCCATGTCATCTATATCAACAACCTTTGTCATTAATGACTTCAACCTTGTCATCAATGCCAGCCTTATCCATCTGCTCATCCATTTCCCCCTTTGGCATTGATGTCAACCGCACTTTAACTTTCTCCCCCTTTGACATTAATGACAAAGGGTTGCTAGACTATGCTTGGTCTTCAACTGTTCCATCTTGTCCCATCAAGATACTATCATGTCCATCTGCAATCAGCTACCATATCAATAAGCTGTCACAACCATGTCAATGAGAAGTCCATATTCTGGTCACTTTGATCACTGTCAAGTTAAGTTGTCAAAACAAATCACTCCCTTTCACTTGTCATTACAATTTACTGTCAAATTAATGTGAAGAAGGTCACTTCCTTCTGGCCTTTACTTGTCAACTCCTCGGGATGTCATGTCGTGATAGCTCAACTGTCTTCAATACTTTGGTAGCCTTAGAATGTCTCAAGGCAAACTCCAAATCAGTCTAAGATTATATTCATGCCAAAATAACTTCTTAAGAGGCCAGGTTCCCAAGATTGTCACTGTTAATGCAAGATGTCACTAGGCTGTTCAAATTCTGAGCTTGATCAGGATTGATATATCTTTTAACAGGCTTGAGTCTGCCTTTGAAAACCCGATATTTGAGAGGATTCTAATGTTAGATCTGCACCTTTTCTTCTCACAAAATTTACTACAATTTGTTCCACAACTTAACAAGGGTAATGATGACATGGCATCGTTTCTCATCATTAATGTATTGCTAGCTGCTCCCCCTATCAAGTATGCTGCTGTAGTTATTTTAAACATTACAACCTCCCCCTTTAACTGAGCTTGGCTTTGATTTTGGTCTCTTGACTTTAAGATGAATGCTTATGACTGAGCATTCATTCCTATAAAGAATGCACTTCAGAGATCTACCAAAGTGCTCGACTAGATCAATAGGTCTTGATTATTCACGAGCATGTATACTAACAGGAAGCTTTTCAAGATTTGCTGTAGATGCACTCTTCTCAGCTATTGTTCAATTTAATATTTGATGTATCAGCTTTGTCTGATTTCCAATTTTTCTTACCATATGTTATAGAGACTGCTTAATATTGCTTTCAAATTTGCCTTGTTACTGCTATGTCATAGCAGCCCTCATGTTGCACCATACACTTCCAAACTCTTCACTTCCTTTAACATATAAGGAGCTTAAATAAGGTCTTTACAAATCGGAGATTGCATTATTCATGCCTACATATGAGATCAGTACACCTGCCTTCAACAAGCTGCTGTAGGAAATCAGTGAACCGAGTACTCAACCTTGTGTTGTTGATGTCTTGTTTGAGAACGGGCTTATCAAATTTGCATATATCTGGGCTTTGATCTTTGTGGCTGTAAACAATGCTAGTAATGTGCTTAATAAAAATGCTTGATAGACCTTTGGATGCTTTCACTTATGTTCCTTTATGTCCTTCACAAAACCAGAGATTTATGAGATCTGAACTTGTAGCTTCCAATTCAGAACTTGATGATGACCTTAGATTGGAGCTTGATGTTTCAATAGGCCAATGGCTTCTGCTTGATTACCTTCGGATCTGCCTCGCTTACTGGTGTCTTCAAGTTTGTGCTAATATCTTGATCATGAGTCACTTGGATGAACTTTGATACCTTGGATTCTTGAACACTTGTGCAATGAACTGTTGAAAGTTCAACTGTGTCACTTTGTTTTGCTGCCCTTGTCCTTTGTTTTCTCTTGTATGTTTTCCCCGTATAAGTCATACAATCAAATACCAACAACAAGTGTTTCTTGAAGACATCCTTGTCAAGAGAGTCATCAGAAAATTTTTAAGGATGCCGTACGGAATGCATCAACACTCATCTAGTAAATTCATAAAAGGTAAGCATGCATCAAGAACAATTTTCCAAGCATCACCATGTTCCTTTAGCTTACTTGCTTGATTGCTTCAAACTCCCATGCTTTTCATACTGCTACCCCTATCAACTTGCCAATGTAGCCATGATCCTTGGACGTGTCTTTGGAGTAGCCATTAATTGCCTTTGAGTTCATCCTCCAAACTCCATGAACTCAAGGGGCATTAAGGTCTTTGAAAGACCTCAAGCTTGGCATGCCATATGGCAGCCATCTTTTGTGCAATGATCAACTTCATTCACATTCAACGAGACATTCTTTTTCATCCATACCTTAGAGTGTCCTTGACTGTGATCACTTGTCTTTTGGGCTTCAAATCTTCTTGCATAATTTTTCTTCCGAGACTCATTGGTTCTCCTTGCAGGTGTGTATGAAGGACTCTTCATTGGTTGTCTTCGTGGATTTACGCATTCTTGGGCTTTATGACCAAATCCATAGCAGTTTTAACATCTTATGGTGTGGCAATTTGCAACAATATGGCCAACATGGTTACATGTCCAACATATCACTGTGTTATTGGGTCTTCCCGTACTTTTTCTTTCATGGAATGAACAGTCCATAGCCTTATGACCAAAAGCATTACATGAATAACAATAACCATCAAAACAATTTTCATACCTGGATGCTGGGTTCCATCTTGAGAGTGTCTCACTTCTGAACTTGCTTTGAGAAGGAGTAATTACTCCTAGATGTCCTCCAAATTTTTTGATGTCTTTTGCAAGTATATGAGTAGCAACTTGGTTTTCATCTTTGGAGAATGAGGGACCTGCTTTTGGAGTCCTAGGAGTCCATGTTCCAACTTCAGAATTTTTTGCTTCCTTGTTGTAACCAAGCCCAGATTTGTCAAAAAGAGACCTTTAACAGTCCAAGATCTCATCCAAGATAGCTGTACTGTTTTTGAACTTGATAGAGTCATCGGTTTTCTGATTCTTCTTTCTAAGATCAACAACCTCCATTTCAAGATGTTCACAAGTCCTCTCTTTTTCATCCAATTGATTTCTCAAAACATCTTCCATCCTTTTAGCTTCCTCATGTTGGTCTTCAAATCAACATTGTTCCTTCTTGTTTCTTCAAGTTCTTCTTGACTGATAGGATTAATCTTTAGTCTTTCGATTTCATCATCTTTGTCTTCTAGCTCAACTTGTAAGCTTGTCTTTTTGAGACTGAGTTTCTTGAGCAGATCCACAGACTTCTCATGGTACTTTTCGAAGGACCCCAAAATCTTCCTTTCAAGTCTCAAATTATATCTGAGATCAATGTCTGCTAGAAGGTGTGCTAGGACATCTTTCTTAGCATTTTCAAGATCATTTTCAACGTTATCACAATCACTGCTACTGTAATTAGAAAGATTCTTGCCTTCACTAGTGTTTGATGCTTGCTCTTCCTTTTCTTCTTGCTTTTCATGTTCAGTAGACTTGACTTCTGCTTCAATCTTTGTGTCTTGGTTTCTTCCTTGATACTCATTTTCCAGCTTGAACCATAGGTCTTTGGTGTAGAATTTTCAGCACTCACCCAACCTGGTTTCCAACTCCGTTTAAAACATTGTTTAATGCCCAACCCAATTTAACATTCTGCTGCAAATTAGATTTTTCTCATAAACAATATAGGACTGAAACACAAGAAGAATTTCTACATCTTTTTATGAGCAACAAATAAAACACATTCACACATAAATATTCAAACACATAAATTTTTGGTCCAATGACCCAGGAAAAACCCCAACCTCCGGGGAAAACCTGTGAGAGAGAAAATCTTTATTTATCTTAGAAAAATACAACAATATACAAGAAAATATCAGTCCCAACTTATCTCAACTGGAAGGAGAAATTCTGCCTCAAATTTTGTGCCAAGCCCAAAAATTGCAAACTTAGAAATTTCTGTTTTTCACCCTCCTCGATTTTCGTGCTCCTGCAGGGTTGTATGGCCGCTATAAGGACAAGTTGTACGTCCTGTTTTGTACAGAATTGCGTCAAAATTTGTGTCGATTGCATGGCCTCAAAATTCGTGCCCGAACGACTGTCTTGAATTTTGTGTCGTGAATCTTAGCCTCGAAATTCGTGCCCAAATTTCTTTGCTTCAAGAATCGTTCCCTATACGAAATCCGTACTGTATGGATTGTACTGTACGGTGCAATAAATGCACTTAGCTGCCTCAAAATTTGTTCCCAACATGTTTTTCTCTTCCTCGATTTGCATGTCAAAGAAAAAAAACCCTCCTGCGTTTTTCTTCTCCTCTTTCTCAGAAATTGGCTCTCTCTCTCTCAAAAATGCAAAAGTGCCTCTTCACTTGGAAAACTTTCCTTTTAGGTAAAAAGTTAGGGTGAGTGAAAAGCCATCTAATCCAAGGGCTCAGATTAGATTAGATGAGTGGTTGTGATAAAATCACTTTTCTCCACAATTAAAAAATTAATTCAGTTACTTTTTAAATTTTCACTTAAAGTACACTTTATTCTCTAAACTGCATTTAATGCTCATCTCAAATCATTAATATAAAGTCCGAGTGACTTAACCCCTTTTCCTAGTGACTTAGGAAAAAGTCACCTAGGGGAACAACTCCAAGGTATAAAAACTTAACACTCCCTCTTACCAAGGAAGTTGTTCTTCACCACACCCAACTTGTCTCTGAAGTGAATAACCTTGCCTCTTCCAAGAGACTTTGTCAAGATGTCTGCAACCTGCTCATCGGTGGAAATGTACTGCAATGCCATAACTCCTCTCTGAACATAATCACGGATGAAATGATATCTGATCTCAATATGCTTTGACCTGTCGTAAAATACAAGATTCTCAGAGAGCTGGATGCAACTTTGATTGTCACAGTAAATCACCGTAGGCCTCAACTCCTAATCAAATAAATCCACCAACAACTTGTGAAGCCACAACGCCTCGCAACTGGCCTTACTGGATGCCACATACTCGGCCTTTGTAGAACTCAAAGCAGCAGACTTTTGCTTCCAACTGAGCCATGACACTGCTGCCAAGCCTAAACTGAAACAACATCCGGAAGTGCTCTGCCGGTCTGCAACGCTGCCTGTCCAATCTGAATCTGTGAAGCCAATCAATCTGATCCCATCTTGTCTCCTATAATCCAGACCATAATCCACTGTACCTGCAAGGTATCTCAACACATGTTTTGCGGCAACCCAATGCACCCTCCTAGGCTCCACTATGAATTGACTGAGAGTGTTCACCGCAAAACACAAATCTGGCCTAGAGTTGACCAGATACATCAATGAACCTATGAGTTGACGATATAAAGTAGGATCCACCAAATCTTCCTCAGAAGCATGAAGCTTCTTCCAGTTGGTGACCATAGGTGTAGACATTGGCTTGCAATCCTTCATCTGAAATCTCCTCGGAATATCAACTGCATACTTTCCCTGTCCCAGGAAAATATGACCAGGCTACTGCCAAACCTCCAATCCCAAAAAGTAATGCATCAACCCAATGTTGGTCATCTCATACTCTGAAGCAAGATCTCTTTTGCAAATTGCAATAGGTCTCTCTCCCCCTGTGATAAACAAGTCATCCACATTCAATAGAAGAATGAGCAGATCATCTCCAACCTTGATGAAATAGAGATTCAGATCAACCTCACTCTTCTGAAAACCCATCTGTAGTAAGTAAGAGTCTATCCTGGAATAGCAAGCTCGAGGAGCTTGCTTCAACCCATACACGGCTTTCTTTAGCCTACACACATGAGACTCTCTCCCATAAATCTCAAAGCCATGTGGCTGCTCCACATACACCTCCTCCTGTATGATTCCATTGAGAAATGCAGTCTTCACATCCATCTGATGGATCTTCCAACCCATTTCCGCAGTAATGGAAATCAATGACCTAACTGTGAGAACCGCTGCGCCACAAACTGAGCCTTGTAATTCTCCACACTACCATCTGCAACATGCTTTAGCTTGTAAAGCCAACGAGAAGTCACCACTAACTTCCCTTCAGGTATCGGAACAATCTCCCAAACATCATTCTTCATGATGGAATGGTACTCTTCCATCATGGCATCTCTCCACACATGATGTTGAGAGGCCTCCTCAAACGTAGATGGCTCTGAATCATGAAGACTAGCAACCAATGCCAAACCCAATCTGTTTGGCATCACTATAGACCTCACTGGCTCCTTGGGCGTTCCAAACTCCTTAGCATTCTTCAAAGTCTCCCAAAGCCACTTGGGCTTCTTCTTTCCTGAAGGTTGCTCCCACACGGGCCTGTCCTCGTCTGATGAATTCCCAGAGGTAGAAGACCCAGAAACCTGTGTACTAGGAGCTGGTGAACCAACAATTGGTGAACCCTTTGATCCTGAAGCTCTGTATGGTGAACCTGTGACCTGAGAACCAAAACCTATCCTCGAAGAACCTGCTGGTTGAACCATTGAAACTGGAGATCTTGTGCCTAAACTCTGTGGTCTAGTAACCCCAGAAACCTGTGAACCTTTTATCTACATTGATGGGTGCCTGTGAAGCTACCTGAGGTGTGGGAACCTGCTGCTCTCCCTGCTCTGACTCTCTAGACTTCTTGAAGGCCCACTGCTACTCAAATCTCGCTTCTCTCCTCACAACAACCTTCCTCTTGGAAGGAAGATAAATGCGGAAGGCCTTTGAAGTCTCATCATACCCCACAAAGATGCCTCTCTCTGCCGTGGGCTCAAACCTTTGTTTTGCCCAAATTCATTGTCAACTTCTGAAGATCACAAAATAGAACTAAGGCATCTAGCTGCCTCTGCAGACCTTCCGGGGAGGAAGATAAGAGTACTACATTGTCAACAAAGAGTAGAATAGAGATTAGGACCTGGTGGAGGAAGCACCCATTTGTGTCCTGGATATGCTCGTGGAGAAAGGTCTCCAACTCATCGATATAGATCCCAAGCAAGGTGGGAGATAGTGGGCAACCTTGTTTAACCACAGTAGTGCTTCAGATGAACTCAGACAGTCCTCGAGCTGTGCGAAGGCGACCAAGGATGAATTCATAAAGGTGCATAATAGATGTCAGTAGGGTCGTCGAGATGCCAATGTCTCTAAGCCGCTGCAGTAAATCTTCTCACGGAACTGAGTCAAAGGCTTTACGAAAGTGCACGAAGCAGCAGTAGACTTTCGAGGATTGGTGGCGTGCCTCCTCAATCATGACACGAAGGGTAAAGATATGGTCAATAGTCCGATGAGCTGGCTTGGGCTCTGAGGTTTCTCTGCTCGAGATCTCTGGACAACTTCCTATGGAGGACGGTGGCATATAACTTTGAGAACGTGTGGCTTAACATGATCGTTCTGTAGTTATTGGGATCAGAGCTGGATCCTGACTTGTGATTCAGATAGATAAAGTGATGTGACCATACCAGAGGAAAACCTTCACGCACCACATGGTTGAAGAGATCAGCCAAATAGATAACCAGAGCGCGGAGACCGTGCTTGGTAGCCTTCCTCATCTGCTAATTTGTTGTTGTTCATCGCCTATATGGCCTCCTTGATATCTCTGTTAGAGAAGAGGTGGCAGGAGGAGGGAGGGGAAGTAACCTGAATTTTGGTCTGGCCGGGAATGTCATAGAGATTGGAAGTGTTGAAAAACATGGAGGTAGGGTCAAGGTTGGATGGGAGAGGAGAGTGTTGAGGGAGGATGGTACGCCATAAATGCTTGGGGGAATGGGCAAGGAGAGTTGAGAGTTCCCGTCTTCTCTGAGAGACAAATTGTCGTTTCTTGCGATGCAGGAGACGACGGTAAGAGATTTGAATGAAGGCATAACTGAGTTCTCGGTGGAGAGTTTTGCATTCTTCATCGTACCATTTGTTTATGGGACAAGAACCAGGTTTAGGGGATGTAGAGGTGGTATGAGTGGAATGGGGGAAGGAGTTAAGTGCAGCTTCCCAAATTGCAGATGAGAGGCCCTGGTACTTAGTAGAGGCAGAGTCAAGTGAGGAGAATTGNGGGGGGGGGGGGGGGGGGGGGGGGGGGGGCTTTGCAGGGAGGGATGGGTTGGCAGAGGAGGGTCAAACTGGAGAGAGAGCAAAAGGAGTGCATGATCAGCCAGGGGGATGGGGGATATTGAGAGGTTTCGAATTAAAGGGAGCATGTTCTGGCTGGCTAGAGCATAATACACCACACTAGCCCCTCCTCCATGTGGTCGGCAGGTGAAGAGTGAGATTCCGGAAAGCATGGAAGACCGTTCAAGATTAGCAACTTGTGAGACTCCCCTAGCTGCAGGAGATGTTTGCCATAAGCTGTAGTGGGCCCCAAGGCATCCTCTGATATCCGGTGAAGACCTACCAAGACCAGGTCGATCCCTTGGGTACAGAACACATCCTCCGATCGATCGTGGAGAGGGGTCTGAAGATCTCTGGTGTGAGCATTGAAGTCCCCCATAAGTATGACCTCTCGGTTAGCAGAATATTGGGTGATACTAGTGTACAAGTCCATAAAGGGGTCCCCATCCGCTCCATTGTGGATGGAAAAGTATGAAGACACTAGGGGAAAGCGGCAGACTGCGATATGGATGTCTATCGAGGGGGAGATCCTGGATCTGGCATGAATCCACATGAATTTGGCGTACTCGTCGGCAGTTACCAGTGAAACCCTGTCCCAGAGAGAGTCTCTAACCAAGCAAGCAACACCCCCTGATCCCCTGACTCTGCCTGAACTCCTTGTTTCCTGCCTGCAAACTAAGAACTAGTGGTAATCTGTAATATCTGGGAGAGGCCGCATAGGGCTCGCATGAGTCTTGGTCACGAGGAGGATATCTGCTGAGGCGAGTGCGTCATACAGAAGACCTGGTGATGACCAAAAGGACCCATTGCCATTCTAGTAGCGGACAGTGATACCTGTGCCCTAACGTCTCTCCAGTTAGGCTCGTTATTTGGAGCTACCTGTTCGAGGTGTCCACCCTGGGGGGAAGAGTCTCGAATGACTGCCCGAAGATTCCTGATAACAACCCATTTCCCTACCTGTCTTGCTGTCGCGACTTGTTCTCTGGACTATTTAAGCTCTGCAACCTGTGCTTTGGTGAGGTCCTTGTCAAGGAATATCTAGCTGGGAAGTGAGAACAATTTTCGTTTAGCTCTAAGGGCATAGAGCCTATACGTTGCATTTTGGAATCTAAGAAAGAGGGTGGAGTCGTGACCCAACCAAGCTCTGTCCATGTTTATATCGGGTATGCCAAGAGTATCCCGCAGGAACCCGATTCCTACCTCCATAGGATCCGACGAAGGGTGAGGTAGAGGAAGACCTCTTACTTTTAGATTCAATACCCTTTCCCATTTGGTCCGTTCTTCCACTATTTTGGCTTGCACGACCTCCTCAATTACTATGAGAGGTGGAGTACTTTTTTCTTCTTTCCCTCGAACCACCTGTGCCCATGAGTTGATGTGTGACTCTGTTTCCTGTTTGAGAAAGGCCTGTTGGGATCTGATTTCTTCTTGCTTGGTCTTGAGGTCACAAATTTCTGCTTGTAAAGGTTCATTTGGAAGGTGAAGAGTTTCATGCTCTTTGATCTCTTGTATTAACTTCCTGAGGGATAAATTGTCCTCTTCAACTACCGAGACTCTTGCAACAAGGGAGCTTACTTTTGTGCGGAGTCTGATGTTTTCCATTTCAAGAGATTCCATTTTCCTTAGTATTTTTTCGACTTGGGACGTCCAAAACGCAAAATCTGACTCCATAGCAATGTCCGTGGGGCTATAAATCGATTCTTGATTATCGTGGCATTGATTAAGGTATCTAAAATGTCCCCTGTTGTTGAAATCCCTGGTGTGGGGATTTGAGGATTCCTTCGTCTCGTTGTTTTCCTTCGGGTTCTCCATGGGTTAAAGGACCCTACATTCAGTGATAGAGAGAGCTGGAAATCGTGTGTAGTGTCGAGGTGAGGAGGGGTCGGGCTGGCGGGAAGGCGAAGGGACACAGGGGTGGTGTAGGCGGTAGGGGTGGCGGTCGGGGGCGAAAGGAGGTGCAGGTGGCGGGAGATGGAAGGTCACGGTGCGGAGCCACGAAGTGCAAGCAACGGGAGAGGGAGAGTTCAGGCGGCGGGGTGAGGAGCTGGGAAGCCGCGAAGACGAGCCGCAAAGGGTAGTCGGGAGCCGCGGGAGCAAGGAGCTGGGGTAGTAGTCTCCCTCTTTTGAGTTGGACTGAAAGTTGTCAACAAGTTAGTAATTGATTTTGTTGGACATTGGTTTCAACGCTCCCTGCGTGCATGCTCCCCTTTTGTCTTCATCTCTCCCCCTTTGGCATCAATGGCAAAGGGTTTCCACATACTTGTATATGAAATCACTGATCATTGATCATTGCTCCCCCTGTCAATATGCATGATCCTAGGACTTGCTTGTATACCTGGAGTAACCGTCCTTTCTCCTTTGAGTTCATCCTCCAACCTCCTGAACTCAAGGTGTGCTAAGGTCTTTGAGAGACCTTACACTTGGTGTGCCATATGGCAACCATCCTCCCTGCTCTGATCAACCTCTCCTATCTATAACTGCTCGGTCTTCTTCATCCATACTTGCTTCTTGGCATTTGTCCTTTTAGCATTTGTTCCTTCATCTGTACTGGCTTTCCTTGATGAGCTGTATAGGGAACTTCTCAAGGCTTGTTTCCATGTACTCCAACAATCTTGAGCTTTGTGCCCAAAGCCACTACAACCATAACATCTCATCATACGACAATATGCAACAATGTGACCAACATGGTTACATGTCCAACACCTGACTGAGTTGTTGGAACTTCCAACACTTCTTTTATCAACTTCATGTCTCCATGCCTGAGAGTATCTGTGACTGTAGGCCATTCTCTTCTGATCTTCAAATCTTCCTACATTGGTCTTCTTCCAAAGTTCACTGGTTCTTTCTTGCTGATGTGTAGGAAGGACTCTTCCTCGGTTGACTTCTTTGACTTGCACACTCTTGGGCTTTATGACCAAACCCACTACAGGTGTAGCATCTCAATGTGTGACAAGTGGCAACAACATATCCAACTTGATTACATGTCCAACATTTAACTGAGTGATTGGGCCTTCCATCACTTCTTCTTCCGTAGAGTATACAATCCATAGCCTTGTGACCAAAGTTAGAACAAGAATAACAATAACTATTGAAACCACTTTTGTACCTGGGACTTTGGTTCCATCTTGGAGTTGTCTTTTTTTTGAGCTTGCTTTGAGGGATAGACCTAACTCTTTGCTGTATTTTTGACCTTCCAGGGTCTTTGTTGTCATGTGCAGGTGCATGGGAAGCAACTTTGGACGTTGATGGACCTGCTTCCGGAATCTTAGGAGACCAAGTGTCATCTTAATATTTTTCTTTCTCCTTCTTGTAACCAAGACCAGTCTTGTCACATGGAGATCTTTGGTAATCCAAGATATTATCTAGGACAACTGAACTGTCCTTGAACTTGACAAATGCATCATTCTTTTCCCCTTTCTTCCTAAGACCAACTACCTCCATTTCTAGCTTCTAGATTGTCTGCTCCTTTTCTTCCAGCTGATTCTTCAAGATTTCTTCTATCCTTTTGGCTTCCTCCAGCTGAGACTTCAGATCATGATTAGCCTCCCTATTTTATTCAAGCTCTTCAGCAGTCTCTTCTTGTTCTTTCTTTTGACTGATCAATTCAGTCTTTAGTTATTCAACTTCAACATCCTTGTCTTTGCTTCCTTCTATGCAACTGATTTTCCCTTCTTTTTTGATGGAGCAGGTGGATCGATCACAATCTCTCAAATGCCAAACTTCTTCAGATATACCTTTATCTTGCTCCTCCAATCGAAATAATCTGTCACATCAAGTACGGCCACATCATTGCTTGATGACTCTGCTTTTTCTTCCATTGTGTCTCCACGGATCTCCTTCAAGCTTGTTAGGCTTGTGACAAAGGCCAGCTTTGATACCAATTGTTGGACACAATGGTTACACTGAGAGGGGGGGTGAATCAGTGCATCAGTGTGAATCAATGCATCAGGGTGAATCAGTGAATCTTCATACTGTATCACAATAGTAAAACACGCAGCATTAAACATACCTTGTATACAGTATCAATGTCATCATCACTGAATATGAATCTTCACACCGTACTGTATTGTATACCACTGTATTCTTCGACCTTTTCAACAACAGAGTTTAGGGCTGTCCACAAAAAGTCTTGGGCTATTCACAAAAATTCTAGGGTTGTTCACCAAAAAGGTCTAGGGCTGTCCACCATCAAACTTCGACTATTCACTCTCCATGAGCTTGGAACTGTCACACATCAAACTCCGTTCACACACCTGACTGTTTCATCATAGTTCAACAATGTGTACATCTCTCAGCATTTGATTGCATACACTTAGGGCTGTGTATACCATAATAGGTCATCATCATGGTGTAGAGGGCTTCAAATTTTGGACTGTATATGTGCTACATACATCAATACAGTAGTGTACAGTTATCATTGTGTACTTACCACTATTTGTATAGGAGTGTAGCATGCACCATCATCATAAAACTCAAACGACTTGCAAAACTCAGACCACCATGAAGACTGTCACAAGAACTTGAGACTGTTCATCTAGGGCAAGAATGAATGAGGCCCAAGAGGATCTCTGTGGAAAGGATTTATATGTTTCTCCTTAAGCTCCGAATTGGACTCAGCCAAGTTGCCATAGTCCAACAGTTAGCTCTTCAATGGATTTCCATGGACCAAAATGTTTTTGCTGCTATCATCAAATTGTTTCGTCTGCTGCTGTAAAAAGAGGAAAAATTCAGACTGCTGCCTTATTTAGGGCTTCAAAAAAATATCAAAAAACTTTCCAAAATATTGCTGGTCACTACCGAATTCTCTTTCACTTGCACTGGTATACTCCTCAGTCGAATCTAAGATGCTGGTAATGCTGGTAAGAAAACCAATCAATCAAACCCAAGAACGTCCAAGAATTGGACTGCCACCAAAATTTGGTAAAAATTCAAACCCAAAAAAAAACTTCTCTGCAATTTGGGTCTGCAATTTGACGTCTGCTGCTACCCGAATTTCCACAGTCCACAGTTACAAAAAACCTTAAAGCAACTCCAACGAATTTTTCTGGCCAAAATAAGGTCGTTTGATTGGGTATATATACTAGTTTTCCACAGGGCCGACCTGTCTTGTAAATGAATTATTTTATTTTGTATTTACCTTTTTTGAAATGGGCGGACTTGTCTTCAATGGTAAGGATGGTGATATTTATTTTATATTTTATATTTATGATATATTTTAATCCTTATATATCATAAAGATGAGGAGTATGTTGTATGTGTGTCCAAAAGTCATTTATAAGCTCCTCATTAGGGTTTGTTCACAAATCATCATCAATGGCAAGGGTTTAGCAAGCTAGAAGGGCTTCATTAAGGATCCCACTATCAAGATGCCATGTCACCATCAATAATCCACCAAGTGTGTCAAACTAAAGTGTCCAAGTGCTATTATGCCACCCTATGTGGGTGCCAAGTCTTCTCATGTACTTGGGACCATCTTCATGACGACATCATCAAGCCATCTAACTATGTCAAGTGCAAGTAGTGGGCTCCATACCTTTGCAAGGGCATCAGGGTCTTCATCAGGGGTTCCAAGTCTTCATGGGCTTCTTCATCATACCAAGGGCATGTTCATGGGTTCCATAGCCTGTCAAGGACCATATAAGGTCATCATCATCATACAAGAGATCCATGACCCCAACAAGGGTTGCAAGGTCATCAAACCAGTAAGTGTGGGTCCAAGGACTTCTTCATGAAGCAAGAGGCTTCTTTGACATGCCAAGGGGCTTCATGGGCTTCTTCAACCACCTCAACCATACCAAGAGACCACCAAAGGTCAAGATCCATCATGACATCACCTGTGGGGTTGCTAGGCCTTCTCCTGGGGTACCATGACATCATCAGAGCATGAATGACCATGTAATGGGTCATTAATGCTTCTCCAGCCCACCTAGGGCTTCTCCATCATCGACAAAGGCTTCAGCACCATCTCCAGGGTCTTCAGTACCATCAGCAGGGTCTTCAACATCTTCAACAAGGTGGTGGCTCCAAGATCTAGCCTTGTGGGTACATGGACCTTGTCAACTGGGTACAAGGTGCTTTAAGGCACAAACCCACTCTGTAAGGGGTCCAAGGCACTGCAAGTGAGACTTGGTGGCATTAATGACAACTTGTGGGGTCACTGCAAGTCCATGTTGGCATCAATGACAATTTCATCAACAGCTTGTAGGGGGTCGTAGCCTCCTTCCAGTTGTTGCTGGTAAACAGGGTGTTGGTGCATCCTTTAGTTGTAGCTGAAAAACTTGGGTGTTGTTGCATCCAGCAAGTTGGTGCTTGCAAACTATATGTAAATATAATTTTGCAGTAATAGGAAGTATTGGTGTTTTTTCCCAATTAGCGTTCCACGATAATATTGTGTGTTCTGTGTTTATTGTTAATTTTGTTTTTAAGTGATAAAAATTTAAACAGATTGCTTAATATTGATTCACCTCCCCCTCTCAGTATTACTTGATTTTCTAATACAACTATAGTGTATGTGATAACAAGGGGGAGAGCCAAAATAATAATACCTCACTTATATAATAGAGAGGTCATTTTTTGCAATTTGTTGGAGGATTAGTCATGGACATGAAAGTTCTATGCAAAAAGCATGAGGAATAACTTGAAGTTAATATCATTGACAAATTTTAATGCCGATTTTAGCATGAAAACATGTGTTTTTAATAATTAAAAAGCCTCAGGTAGGTTGTGTTTAGGGTGGGCCCAACAATAAACCGTAAAACAACTAAGTGCTGATCTTTTTATACCGTTAAACCCTAATTTCATGCTCAGTTTTGTATCTCAGTTTGCCTATGTGAGCTTGGAAGAGACCAATAAAGAAGTAGGGCATAGTTCATTGTTTTTGTTGTAGGAAATTTGTGCAGGCCAACAGTTCAACATCAGGCATTTTTCATCATTATTCTTGTCTTCCCAAGTCTCCAGATTTTAGATTAATCAAGTTTCAAGTTTCATGTCTGTCTTTGTTTGTCATTTCTAAACCCTTATTGGAAAGAGATTGAATGCCAATCTTGAGTCATGAATGTGAATTGATGAATGGTGGACACTGTTTGAATCTAAAAATGGATTTGAATAATTGCTGATTTACTTTAATTTCAGTTCTTCCCCCCCATATATTATTGTATATATAACATTTGATATATGTACCCTTGATGTAACCTTGTCCCTGTCTTGGAAAACGACTTACCTTTACCCTCACACACACCTGTTCTCAAGTATTTTGTACCTTGGAAACTTAGGAGCCAGGCATCTCTGGTCTGGAAAGTAGAAATATAATTATATTAATGGCATTAGCCAATGGCACAACTGGAACTCAAACTGTAGTATCTGAGAGAACACTAGCCAATGGCACAACTGGAACTCAAACTGTAGTATCTGAAAGATGAACATTAGCCAATGGCACAACTGGAACTCAAACTGTAGTATCTGAAAGATGAACATTAGCCAATGGCACAACTGGAACTCAAACTGTAGTATCTGAGAGAACACTAGGGTGAGTTCTTAAATAGTTATCAATCTCTCTTTGGTCTTTATAGGGATAAACAAAATAAAATGATAGTGGCATCAAAGTCTATGAAGCACATAAAACTTTTAAATGTGGCAATGAGAGTATCAATTAACTAGCACTAGAGTCCTAGCTAGAGCTCATGATGAGATTTTGAATACCAAAACAAGCATATTTATTATTATGTCTAATCATGCCATATCCTTAGTGTTCATCATTACAAATTGATCTAGATCCAATTGAACAACGGTCAAAATGGGAAAAAGCTCAAAGACGAGTTCTTCCTTTGCATAGAAAAATTCATCTCGTATAGTTGTAATGCCAATGGTAGAAATTTAGAATTGATAATGACGTCTAGAGGAACCTTTAAGTCATCATCTCAAACTTGTTTCAGTGCTGGTGTTTCATCCAAGATTCATTGCTGAAGTTCAGTGGTGGTTGTGAAGAACCTAGAAATGAGTCTTTGTTACATTGCTCATAGAGGCTGTTTGTTCTTTGTCTTGGCTCTTGACATCTCGTTTGCATGCAGATGACAGATGTATACATATTTTATACAAGTTTGTTTTTCTGCAAGTGAGAAGCATTCAATATATCCAAGCATATATTTTATCTAAAACCTGGCAGAATATTTTGTAAAGTCATTGCCTGATTGCAATATGACAATGTTTGAGATGCCTAACTAAATAGGATTCTGTTTTGTAGGTACAATAAAATTGAGAAGCATTCAAGGGGGCAGAAAACAGGATCCAGTCTGAACAACACTAGCATAACAAACATCGAGAAGAAAAATGAATCAGCAAATGATCAAGTCACTAAGGCAAAGTTTAATAAGAGTCAAAAGTTGTCCAATTACATTAGTGACAAATTGTCCAAAAGCCAAGCACACCGAAGTAATAACAATTCTGGTTTCTCTTTGAAAAAATTTCTTGTAGCATGTGCTCCCGATGAAGGTGCTGATACTTCAAACAACCTGAAAACTAGTGCTATACAGGATGTTCAGATGCCTGTCCCCAATGACAGTAGTGGGGAAAGTGATGACTTTTCTGAACTGGATTATCCGAGCACAGACATACAAAGCACAAAGCTGGCATTTAGACCTTCAAACAATCTTTTCACTAATGCTACACAGCATGCTCAGATACCTGTCCCTAATGGCAGTGGTGAGGAGAATGATGACTTTGCTGAACTGGATTCTCATAGCACAGGCTTAAAAAGCTCAAACGTAGCAACTGCAATTAAGAAGGGCTCATCCTCAAGAAAAAAACAGCGGCCTTCTGTAATTTCTGAGGCAACATTGGTATTCCTCTTTCTTGTAGAAAATCCTTTTCATACCATAACCATCCATTTGTACTGGTTTTAACGTATAGTCCAATTGTGTTCTTTATTATCTTATCTGGAAGTTTTATAAATCATAGATCAATATAGCAAGCACTTTTCTCAGCATCATATGCTTTTGCATGTTTGAAGCTATTTACCTCTTTTGAGTTGACTGACTGGGAATTGTAAGGCTACTTGTCAGTAGTTTTGATGACTCTGCCATTGGTGCCCCTTGGTGGTGCTAGTTGTCGCTTGTCTTCAGGTTGATCATGTACTGTTAGTAATGATTTGCACATTTCATACCCTCTGTAAATTATGCTTTTATGGTTCCCTTCTGTTTCTGTTATATCTGAAGAGTGAATATTGTGTTGTCAAGTACCATTTTCTCATATTCCATTGCATTAAAACTTAAAGGCATAGTTGTCTTTCTGGAATATATATTTTAATTTCAAAATATACAAGGACTTGAATCACACATTGTCTTAGTCATGTCCAGGTCCAAACGATCACTAAAAGAAATTTTCACTGGTGGTCTTGATTGGCAGACTGAAGAGTCCTTTTGTAAGGTGTTGGACTGTGTCTCCACTTCTTCCATAAGTATTCCAGCAAGGAAACCTTTTGAAAATAGAAGTGATTTTGAAAAAAATACAGGAAGGAAGGTGGATATGGTTGAGATGCCAGAATGGAAACTTATCTTAGGAGACGATCAAGGAGTTGGGAAGGAAAAGATAGATGAACTGGCCAGGAAGCAGAAGACATTGAATCAACTTAAAGAATCAAATACAATTCCTGGAGGAGAAAGATCAGTTTGTATTGAGTATGTTCCACGTGGCATTAGTCTTTTCCATTTAAGAGAAGCACTTTCAATACATGGGGAGATTGTGGGTTCTTTCTTTCAAAATGGAGACAATGCAATGCCTACTTGTTATATTGAATTCAAGGTACCTTGATAATGTGCAATTGTTTTTGTTAATCTCTAAGAGTTGTTTCATGCCTTGAAACTGATGTTTTCAACTCTGCAGACAGTAGAAGCAAAGGAGAGAGCTTTAGCTGCTCGTTGGGTTTTTGTCAATGGAAAACAGTTGTCCATATGGCGGTCTGATTTTCCAGTGACAACAATCGTCAGGATTACCAATTTGAGTTCAGAAACTACTGCAACTACTGTACACTCAGTATGTATGTCATACGGTAATGTGGAGAGCCTTGAAATAAGGAAAGATGGTTCCATGGATGTTCACTACAGTATCAACGAGCTTCTAAACATGCCAAAGATTTTGGAAATGTAAGCTGGGTTAAAATAAGAATAGTTTCAATCACTTTTTGTATGGTATAAATTACTAATGAAGGACGAGTATATATTTGTTTTTGACATTCCAGAAAATTTCTTTGTACTTGCAGGTTGAATGAAGTAGCCATTAATGATAGTCATTGGATAGCTCAACCAGCACCAAGGTTGCCCCAGGGTCTGGCTGAGACACCAGAGGGTCAGAAGTGGGTGGGCAAACAATTGAGCAACCACATTGGCAACATTAAAAAACATTTACAACTTATGAGAATATACTTGGAGGATATGGACGAGCTGCATAATGCTGTAATGCATATTAAGGAGTGCCCTAAGCTTGTCAGTATTGAATCATTTTCCACATCCTGATTCAGATGCACCAATACTTTTGCATAAACTTGTTTTTTCTGGTTTATAAGCCAGCTACAGATGGTTTGATATGAAGGCAGTGGTGGAATGTTGAGGGGTATAGACAGCGCACAAGTGGTTTTAGAGTTTATAGTTTTTAAACATTTCATCTAGTCCATAAACTTTGATTTATTGTGAGGAATACATTGAAGTTGCCTTGTGGAATGGTCAGCAAAGGTAAACACCAGACTAAGAGAATGCTTTAATGTGGGTATGAAGAAATAGTATAAATGAATATGTTGTTTTACTTGAAATTGAAAAGAAATTTAGAATCATCTGCAAATCAAGTGGGAAGGCATGATTGCCATGGGGCAGTTGAATTGTTGCTAAAAAAACAAGAGAATTAATGTGTCATCACTGAAGGCTATGCTGGGAACTGAACCAATTCTGAGTGATACCTTGTTTGGTTAGCTTTTTATTTAGATCTAAAATGTTACTGGAAAAGTTCAAGTGATGGAGGGTCAGCAATTTTGGTGGCAACAGAGTTTCTTTGATAAAAATGCTTTATATTTTTATTAAAATACAAAAAATGAACATTTTATAAAAACAGGGTTGCATAGAAGCCACCACAAGTGATGGGCTTCTATTTTGACCCTTTTTGTGCTATTATACTCCATATTTTAATCCTTTTTGGCTTGATCAATGCTCCACTAACCTATAAACCAGACTCTATCCTCCATTTGCTTTGCACGTGTGATGGATTGTCTTTTCGAAGGTTGTTTAGTTTATATAGCGATTTGGGCTTAAAGTTTAGGAATTATCTATGTATTAGTTGATATCATAATCAATATGCTCTGATAAGGTTCTTGCAGTATGCAGCTATATCAAGGAAGTATGCAAGGGATTCAGTTATGGATCGAAGGTCAACTCAATGCAATGGATCAATGGAATCTGAACTGTTGAATATAAGGATATGGACAAGCATATCAAGGCATCTGCATTAAGTCACTCCACTCAGGGAATAATGGCTTGCAAATTACTGGAATTCATTGCCTTCTTCCAGGAATCCTGGCATCATAGCGATTTGATTCAGTTATTTACCATGGGATGCAAAGTTCCCATCTTTGTGGAGTCTCATGACTTTGTGTTTGTAACTAAAAGAACAATCATAGGGTTTGATACTCGTTTCAATTTAGTAGAAATTACTTCAAAGATGCTATCCAGCACGAGGCCAGGCGAATTCAATGAGTCCAATTCATGACTGCATAGATCCGAGGAATGAATTTAAAATCATTTCATTATTGGTTCATGACCTTTGACCCTCCACTTCAGCAATTTGAAGATACCATTCCAGTTTCATAATTTAAGGACAAGATGCTCTACAATGGTTATTATAACCATCACCCATTTTACACAGATGGTGCAACTTTTACCAGATCGCAACCTCCCCACTTCTTAGCATTCAATGTCATTACCGATACAGAGTATTTTTCCATGCGATTAGGAGTTCAATCTGGTATTAGTTTCTTTATTGTTATATTTCAATGACGATTGCCCAGAGCTCTCTATAAAATAAAGGGACAATACTTGTACGAGAAGGGAGAATAGCACTGTACTAATTTCAGTTTGCAAGCAATATAATGGATAGTTTGATACATGCGAGTTTCAGATTATGCATTTAGTAGTTATTTAGGGCTGTAGCTTGTAATAGCAACCTGCCTCATTTAGGCAGGGCTCACTCCATGAGAACAGGTGCTATGTATTGTAAATAGTCTCTTTCCATTTATGTTTGTAGTATAGGATTACTTGGATTCTATAGAATTAGTTCTTATTTCGCATTTATGAAATCTGTAGCTAAGTATTTGCGTGTTTACTTTCTTGCTACGTGTGGTGTGTTTGATTATTTGCAATGAACTTTTATTTCTTAGGTAGAAATGCAATTTAATTTCCGTAGAAGCATGTAGAAAATCAGTTGTAAAAAAAGAACTTGGAGCTTGCATAGACAGTGCACAGCATCTCCCAAGTTTCTCCAGAACCATGAGCTGATAAAATAAATGCACAATCTCTTTTATTGCTTTTAATTTGCCAATTCTAGGGTAATAAAGTAGCTTGTCAACAAGCTATAGCTGAAAGAAACAAATCCTATGTTAGCTTTTTGTAGCTCGGAGGTACTTTTGCATTTATTGTGCCCAGGATAAAGAAGTCCAGAGTGAATGTCTCACTTAAGTGACTTTATAAAGTGTATTTATAAAGTGACTTTATAAAGTGATTTTATAAATTCAATTTGGGGTCTTTTATTATTTCAGGGTAAAGTGACTTTATGATATTTGAGTGACTTAAGTGACTTAAGTCATCTCAATGAGAGAATAAATCATATCCATTGGTCTTGTGGGCCAAGATTCGATCTTGACCGTAGAAGATGAAGAGTTAGGGAAGTTACCCTAAATGAGAAGATAAAAGAAAGCTTGAGGAGACATATTGTCACGCATTCGAAGAGAGTTTTGGAGTGTGAGAGGCACAATGGTCAAGGGAGAAAGAGAGCTTGAGAAAGAAGGAAAAGAGAGTATTTGATGACAGCTTGAGATGGGCACGAATCACAAGATTTTGAGTAGGCACACAAACAGACAAGGTGGCAGTCAGCAAGCAGTCCGTACAACTGCATTTTTAGAGGGTTGTACAACACATTAAATGTTCTGTACAGTGAGAAAGGGGCACAAAAATCAATGATGCAGATTGGCATGGTTTTTTAGGTTATTTCTGCTGTTAGTGTGACCATGAAGTTGTACTGTACATTGATGGGAACAGTTAGCAAGGTTTGGCAAAGGAATCGAGGTAGATTTCTAGTACAACAGGCTGCATACAGGCAATAATGCTGCACAGTGAAATTTTGGCCCACATTTCGAGGTGATCGCTGACTGTACATAAATTTTCCTTTAGTATTCAACTAGGGCTAAACAGTGCATTCAAAACTGTACTGATAACCACACATGAATATCTTTTATAGTATGCAGTGGAATATAAAACTGAGAAATAAATCACAACATCACATCACAATATTGACACTATCATTTTGGGTATGGAAACCCCCGGAAAAACCCAAGATGGAAAAATCGGTGCATCAGTCAAATATAGATTTTATTTTGAGAAAATATGGAGTGTTTACAATACTGCAAATTCACCCAAACTTGGTGAATGCAGTTACACGGTAGAATCACTGGGCAAAACCCCAGCCAAACCTCAGCACCCTCCTACGTGAGTGTACGACCCAACTGTACGATGCTCGGTGATCCTGCTGCTTGCTCCTCCGTCTTTCTAGCTAATTCCTCTTTCTGACTTTCTCTCCCTGTCTATATCCTATCTCTGTCGGAATATAAGTGTGTGTCCTCTCCACCAATTGATCTCTATTTTATAACTTTAGGTCAAGCGAAAGCCCTACTTTCACTTTCCTTTCACTTCAACTAGTGTTTCACTAAAGTTAATAAACAATTAGATCACTTTAGTTATTTCCAAAGTAAACTTAGGAAAATTAATTAAATACAATTGGCTTCCTAATCTAAGTCTTCTGCATGCAAGAACACATGCATGTAGGAAGATCTTCCTTGTTGCTGCTAGTTTAACACTCCCTCCCAACGAGGAAGGGCTTCGGTAGCAACGCAACTTATCCTTGAACTTGACAAAACTCTGTCTGCAAAGTGCCTTGGTGAAAATGTCCGCGACCTGCTCATCTGTCTGTATGTACTCCAACCGAATGGTTTTTCTCTGAGCACAATCTCTCAAGAAGTGGTATATGATGTCTATTTGTTTGCTTTGGTTATGGAACATTGGATTCTCAGATAGACTGATGCCACTCTGATTGTCACAGTGAACTACTGTAGCCTCTAGCTCACACTCGAACAACCCTGCAAGTAACTTCCTCAACCGCATACCCTCACAAGCAGCCATGTACTCAGCCTCTGCCGAGCTCAATGCAATTGACTTCTGCTTCCTGCTGAACCAAGACACAACCCCTGATCTAACGCTGAAACAAGAACCTGAAGTACTCTTCCGGTCCTCTACACATTTTGCCCAGACAACATCTGTGAAACCTGCTAACTGGACACTCCCCTTGCGCTCATAAACCAATCCATACTCCACTGTACCTCGGATGTAGCGAAGTATGTGCTTCATAGTCGTTCAATGCACTCTCCGAGTGTCCACCATGAATTGACTCAAAGAGTTGTCTGCAAAGCTGATGTCTGGTTGAGTGGTGACCAGATACATAAGCGACCCGATAAGCTGATGATACAAGGTAGGATCAAATCCGTCTGATCCTGATTTATCAATCTTCCTCCAGTTGGAAACTAGAGGTATGGCCATAGGCTTGCCGCTGCCTTCAATGCAGTGGTTGAGCTTTCTTCTCTCGGCCGCTCAGGTACCGTTGCCTTCTTGACTTTTCTATCCCGAAAGTCATGGTTTCCGGCTCTGCTCTCCAGCTGGAAACGTGCTACGCCGTCGTAGCTCTGCCCTGTCCTTTTTCCGCCAAAACTTCTCTCTTTCCGCCAAAACTTCTCTCTTTCCGCCAAAAGTAGCAGCTTCTTCTGTAGCTGCGGGATCCTGCTCCAACACCTAAACCACTTAGGCCTTGGCCTAGTGTCAACCTGCTACGGCTGCTCGATATCTGTCTCCTGCTACAGCTCATCCTCAATAACTGTAGGATCTTGTCCACCTGATTCCCTCTGACCACCAGAACCTGGGCTCTGTGTTTGTATCTGTACCTATACATCTGGCTGCTCCAACTTGACTCCCAACTCCTGTGCTGGCTGCTACTCTGCTGGTAAGTCCAGAGATTTCCGCAAGGCCGTGTCCTCATCGAACTAGAGATCCCTGCTCACAATGATCCTCATGCGAGAAGGAATGTAAACTCTATATGTTTTCGAAATCTCACTGTAACCAACAAGTAACCCCTTCTCTCCAGAAGGATCCAACTTCTTTCTATTGTTAGCATGAACATGACAATAGCAGACATTGTCGAATATGTGAATGTGACTCACATCTGGCCTGTTGCCTGTGAAGACCTCCTATGGTTTCTTCCTCCCCAAAGCTGTGTGGGGACACCTGTTTTGAATGTATACTGCAATCCTGTATGCCTCGGCCCAGAGGAATAGTGGTAATCCCTAATCAAATAGCATGGCCTTGGCGGCTCCAACCATCGTCCTGTTTTTTCTCTCTGCAACTCCATTATGCTGTGGGGTATGGGGCACAGTGTGCTCCCTCTTGATCCCCTCTGTCGAACAATACTCCGTGAACTCATTGGAGGTGTACTCACCCTCGTTTGTTCTCAACACTCGAATCTTCTTTCCTGTTTGGTTCTCCACAAGAGTCTTGAACTCTCGGAACCTCTCAAAGACCTCTGACTTGGCCTTTAGGAAATAGATCCAGGTTTTCCTGGAATAGCCATCAATGAAGGTTACGCAGTAACTATAACCGCTGAACGAATGGGCACTCATAGGTTCGCATACATCCGAATGCACCAACTCTAAGGGCTCCTTAGACTTGTGCTCACTCTGTGGGAAAGGCTTCCTAATGTTCTTCCCCAAAGCACAACCTTTGCAGTGGTTATGCTTTTCCTCCTGTACCTGAGGAACTCCAATGACTGCCTGTCTCAAATGCTTCAGTGCTTAATGGTGTAAGTGTGCCATCCTCCTATGCCACAACTCACCCTCACTACTGCTAACCAGAGCCTTTGCAGGCTCAAAGTGTAATTTGTACGCTTTCTCGCTCCTTCTGCCAATCACCCGATCCAAGTTCCTATTTGACCCCTTGGGCTTGATATACACTCTATGGTCATGAAACTTCACCTGATATCCGTTGTCCTCTAGAGTGGAGACTGATATAAGGTTCTTGGTCAGTCCTGGAACATACAACACATCAGTAAAACTGAGGGGTTTGCCAGACTCCCTCTCAAATGAAACAGTGCCAACTCCTTGTGCCTAATACTGCGCATCATCACCCAGCTCAACGTGGATCCCTGTTCCACCCTCCTGCAAGTCTCTGAAGAATCTCTTCTGTCTAGTCATGTGACTAGATGCTCCACTGTCGATGTATCGTATACTGCTCCTTGTGGTGCTTTCCATGCAATCTATCAAGCAAAACTCCTCGTCGAAGTTCCTTCTGAACTCATCCACCTCTGTAGATCCAACCATCTAAGTGTTACTCTTCTTCTTCCTGTCTAGGCACCGGGAGGTAAAGTGTCCTTGCTTGTGGCAAATAAAACACGTCACCTTTGACACGTCAAGGCTCTTCTTACCATCCTTCTTCCTCTTTGCCTTCCCCTTGCTCTTCCCTGTAAGGGCTAGAACCTCCTCATCCACAATTTGTGGGGCACTGCTGGATGAGCCTAATCCTTGACCCATGCGAGTCTCCTCCTGCACAAAGTAATCCCATAGTTTCTACCAATCAGGGAGATTCTCCCTAGCCACCACACCCTTCACAAAGGTGTCCCATGGCTTAGAGAATCCATTGAGGGCTATCTGAACTAGCTCCTCATCATCAGTTTTAGAGCCAACAACTCCAAGCTCATCCCTGATCTGTGTGAGCCTCGTGAGATAATGCACCACCTCTTCTCCCTTGGCCATCTTGGTGCTGCACATCCTCTCTTGCAACACCATCTTCCAGTTCTCGTTCTTGCTTTGGTACAGTCTCTCCAAAGCCGTCCACATCTCTATTGCGGTCTTCTTCCCAGAAATGCGAGAGACTATATGGTCCTTCACTCCATCCATGATAATCAACATGGCTCTAGAATCAATCTTCTTCCAAGCTGCTAGATCGACCAGATCTGTGGGTGCAACCTTCATGGAGTAAATGTGCTCCTCTGCATCATTGACGTCCAGGATCTTTGTGATCCTTTCTTTCCATGTAGGAAAGTTCTGAGCACCTTGGAGTCTATCCTCAACTCTCAACTGCATGGCCATTGTGAAGTGTTACCTGTCAAACCCTAGATCTCCAATCTAAGTTTGTGTCTTCAATAGATCTGCCTTTGATCTATCACTGCTGCTGCAAATATCTTAGCTTTAGCTCACCAGAGCTCTGATACCATGTAAATTTTCCTTTAATATTCAACTAGGGCTAAACAGTGCATTCAAAACTCTATTGATAACCACACATGAATATCTTTTACAGTATGCAACGAAATATAAAACTGAGAAATAAGTCACAACATCACATCACATTATTGACACTATTATTTTGGGTATGGAAACCCCCTGAAAAACCCAAGATGGGAAAACCAGTGCAGCAGCCAAATATAGATTTTATTATGAGAAAATATGGAGCGTTTACAATATTGCAAATTCACCCAAACCCGGTGAATGCAGTTACACAGAAGAATCACTGAGCAAAACCCGAGCTAAACCTCAGCACCCTCCTACATGAGTGTACGACCTAGCTATACGAAGCTTGGTGATCCTGTTGCTTGCTCCTTCGTCTTCCCAGCTAAACCCTCTGTCTGACTTTCTCTCCCTGTCTGTATCCTGTCTCTGTTGGAATACAAGTGTGTGTCCTCTCCACCAATTGATCTCTCTTTTATAACTTTAGGTAAAATGAAAACCCTAATTTCACTTTCACTTTAACTAGTGTTTCACTAAAGTTAATAAACAATTAGATCACTTTAGTTATTTTTCAATGTAAACTTAGAAAAAATAATTAAATGCAATTGGCTTCCTAATTCAAGTCTTTTGCATTAGTGAAACAGGAATCGGGCCCAAGTCGTGATTAATCGCGATTCCCGATTGGGTCTTTCCCCAAACGATCGGACTCGGATCGGTTCCCTCAAAATCACGTTTTTTTGCCGTTCCGATCCGCGACCAAGTGAAATCGCGATTAATTGCGTTTAAAACCGTTTTTTTTGTTGGCGGCGAAGTCAAAAGTAAAAAACATGGCGGGTAATTTTTGCGGGTTTATCCGACGCCGGTGGTATTTGGCATTTCGCTGTCATTTCGTTTTGTTTTTGTTTGTTGCAGCGAGTGCGTCCACAAGTCGAAAGGAAGCTTCCCACGTTGTTCGTTGTGAGCCGAGAGGAATCCGTTTCCATCTTCGCTGTTCGCTGTGAGTCTAGAGGAATCCCTCTTCGCCGGTTCCATACTTCGTCGTCGGTACCAGCTCCAGGCAGGTTCCATCCGTTCCAAACTTCATTGCTGCCATCGGTTGAGACTTCAACGCTGCACCAGCTCCACGCAGCTTCCAAACTTCAACAGTATTCAGCCCGAACCCCTACTTCAACGCTATTCAGTTCCACGGGCAGCTCCACGGGGTTCGACGCGGCTCCACCTTATTTCTAGGTTGTCTAATAAGTTTAATAAATTATTCTGTGTAATATTTTATGGACTGTAATACAGTTTTTATTAATATTTATTTTACTGTGTAATTATAATGTGTGTAATTATTATAATATTTATTTTTTATTATAATATGCGTAATTACTAATTATTAATATATTTTTTTGATTGTGTAATATAGTTATAACTTATAAGTAATAACTTTTTTTTATTGACTGTGTAGTGTCTGATATAGTTATATTATAAGTTATAAGTTACTTTTTTTATTGACTGTGTGTAGTGTCTAATATTGTTATAAGTTATAACTTTTTTGTATTGAGTGTGTACTATGTAGTGTCTAATATATTATATTTTATTGACTATGTAATTACTAAATACTAATTAATAAATTATTATTATTGACTCTGTAATAAGCTTCTTTATACTGTTTGTTGCTGTTTTTGTTACAGGGATTTGAAGTTTGATCTTTGGGCCTTTGGCAGCCTGTTATAGACATACACAACGACCAACCACACAGTGAAAATGCCTAGGGAGAAGGACTTTGCTTGGGCTTACTGTGACAAAATTCCGGGAAAAACAAAGCTCCTATGTAAATTTTGCAAAGAAGAATGTAGTGGGGGCATTTACATATTCAAGTTCCACCTTGCTCAAATGCCAGGCCATGACATTGGTATTTGCAAAAAAGTTGAGCAAGATGTCAAACACCAGGTAGCCTTGGCCATTGATACATTCAATGAGCTGAAAGCCAAGAAAGCAAGGATAACTGTAGAACAAGCAAGTATTGGAGCTGGTCAATTTTCTTCCAATAACCCCCTGTCACCTCCCTCCGTTGAATCCTCAATGCCGGGCCCAAGTTTTACAAACATGCCTCAAAGTCGAGACCAAATGCTACCTCCTTCCATTCCTACAAATTTGAGCACGGGAGGTGGCAACATACACACTTTTTTTGCTGCCCGCACAAAACCTTGTTCTCAACCTAGCTTGGAAGCCACTGGTTGGAAAAAGAATGTCCATAGTCAGGCAAGGAAGGCCATTGCCAACTTTTGGTACTATTCCGACATACCTTTTCACTGTGCCATAAGCCCTCACTGGCAAGCTCTGGTTGATGCAATTGCTATTGCAGGTCTGGGGTTCAAAGCCCCTACATCTGAGAGCCTTAGGACAGATTTGCTATTAGAGAGTGTTGATGATGTTATGCTCATACTTGCTGAGTTCCGTTCATCATGGGCAGAAACAGGGTGCACCATTATGAGTGATGGATGGACAAATCAAAAGAATAGAACTTTAATAAATTTCCTTGTATCTTGTCTAGCAGGCACAATGTTTCTCAAATCAGTGGATGCCTTGGACAAGGTTAAGACTGCTCAGCTTATTTGTGAAATGATGGAGGACATTGTTCAGGAAGTGGGAGAAGAAAATGTTCTACAAATTGTCACCGACAATGCAGCTAATTATATGGCTGCTGGTAGACTTTTTGAGGTTAGGCACCCCACCATTTTCTGTACCTCTTGTGCAGCCCATTGCATAGATTTAATGCTTGAGGACATTGGAAAACTTGCTTGGATACATGAGGTTGTGGATAAGGCAAAATCCATAACCAAATACATCTACAATCACACTAATGTCCTCCACACCATGAGAATATACACTGAAGGTAAAGAACTTGTTCGACCTGCAGTGACAAGATTTGCAACAAATTTCATCTCTTTGCAATCTGTGGCTCAACAAAAGATAAATTTAAAGAGGATGTTTTTGGGACCTGAGTGGATGGCTTCTAAACATAGCAAGACCCTCGAAGGCATTGAAATTGTTGCCCTTGTGTTTAATGACGGTTTCTGGAAAGATGCCGAAGAGATTGTTGATGTGACATAGTCACTTGTTAGAGATCTCAGGTACTTCAAGTCTTTAACTTTTTCATTTTTAGATTTAGTTGAATTTGAAAGTTTGATCTTTCAGGATGGTTGATGGTGACAAACCCGCTATGGGTTACATTTATGAGGCGATGGATCTCGCCAAAGAGGCCATCAAAAGAAGATATGGGGATGAGGAGGCCAAGTATATGCTTCTTTGGGACATTATTGATGCACGCTGGGATAGGCAATTGCATTCCCCCTTACATGCTGCTGGGTACTTCTTAAACCCACAATATTTTTATGATAAGGCTATATTTAATGAGGATGGGGAGGTTGGCAGAGGACTCATGACGTGCCTTGAAAGGTGCTTCCCTGATCAAGAGGTCCAAAGTCATGTTATTGCTCAGCTACAGGATTATAGGACACCATCAAAGTTGTTTGCCTATACCAGTGCTATATGTTGAAATACTGAGAGGGGGGTGAATCAGTATTTGCCAATAATTAAAAAATTATCTGATCAAGAGCAAGTTGCTAATCACCAATCATAGCAGCATATCATCAAC
>LPNX011144604.1:32575-46061 GCA_001517045.1 Pseudotsuga menziesii | reverse complement strand
GAGTCGTCTACAGCCGTAGATCTGTTTTGCCTTCGCGGGTGGGTCGTCGGATCGTGCTTCGTCTACCGATTCCGCTGGGCTCTTCCATCTTAATCCGCCAAGCAACTTTTCTCAGCGGAATCACCCTCGCCCGTTGATGTGATCCGCCGTCGCTCCTACACCGTCAGATCAAGTGCCGCGTACCGGATTCCGCCGGGTAATCCGGAATTATCCTCTGCGCTAGTTCTTCTTCCGGAATTCTTCTCGGTCGCCGATGGGATGCCAGGCGTTCAACAACCGTCCGATCTTGCGCCACGTACCATATTCCGCCGGGTGCTGGGGGTTTATCGGGTGCGCAAGTCTCCAACCCGGAATCATTTTTCGTCGTCGATCCACCATCCTGCGATCCCCAACCGTCGGATCGAGCAGCACGTATCCATTTCCGCTGGGTGGTCTAAAGGTTATCGCGCGTGCACGTTACCTTTCCGGAAACCAACACGTCCGTCGATCAATGCTGTCTTCAATCCTCGTCCGTAGGATCAGGAGGACTATATGCGATTCCGCTGATCCATCATTTCCTTATCCACCTTGCACTTCCAGCCAGCGAATTTGACATGGGCCATAGATCAGCTCTGAGCAATGTTTAAAACCTTTGATGTGTGCAGGCTGTTAGAGGCCCGAAATTCCCTTATCTTGCTTGTATGTTCTGGATGGCGGAAGGGATATAAACCATCGATTTGCTTCTCCTTTAGACCATGGTTCAGGACCTTTTCCGACTCGGCTACTCTTTAGATTATCAATCCCCCTTTGTACTATATCCTTAGCCCAAAGTATTTAATCGACAAAATCTCACCTCCCATCGGTCTTGCATCTTTTTCGTAAAATCCAGGTGTTAACAGATGTCAAAAAGGACATAACCATTCTATGAAATCCAATTTTGAATATTAGTAAGCACTGGTATTGTTCCTAGAGGAGGCTGCCCCAAAATGCTATCTTTCCAAAGATTAATTCTTTTCCCATTACCTGGGATCCAATGAAGATAATCTCTTATCAATCTTGCAGAAGCTTTGCAGAGGTTCAATATTGAAGACCTAAATCGTGTCAAATCACTATATAGACTTCTCAACCGTGGTTTCTTTATGTATTTGTTCCTTAGGGTTTCCTTCCACCATTTTTTTTACTAGAGATAATCCTCCAAATCAATTTATCTCCCATTGCAATGTTCATTTTCCTGAGCTCTCTCAAGCCAATCCCCCCTTTCTCCTTTGGAGTTTTAATAGTATTCCAATTCACAAGGTGAAGATTCTTATTTGAAGTCTTCCCTCCTTCCCATGGAAACTTTATGGTCTCTTGATTTATATTATTCACTACACTAATAAGAGCTAGAATCAAGGAGCTAGAGTATAAAGGATAAGAAGAGAGAACAATTTTGATGAGGGTAAGTTTACCTTCCAAATTCAACCACCTCATTCCCAAAGATTAGATCGTGTTTTTTATTTTTTGAACTAGATGGGAAGCCAATTCGATGATTTAAGTCCTTTCAAGGAGATATGAAATCCATATACTTAAAGGAAGACAATTCAATTTTAACTTTGAAGCCAAGTTATTGGGAAATGTTAATTAAAATCATGGCCATTCCAAGTTCTTTCCTTTTTTGGCTTGAGTGAATTTCCTCTTGCAACAACAAAATATTGTAAAAAATATTCCTTCCTAGAATGAAACCTCCCTAATTGGAATATACAATCTTATGAATGACCTTTTTTATCTTGAGGGACAAGATTCTCATTAAAATTTTACAACAAGAGTTGCAAAGAGAAATGGGTCTAAATCTACATAAGGAAGAGGGGTTTCGTTCTTTGGGAACGAAAGTAATAAATGATGAGTTGGTAGCACCTCCAATTTTATATATGTCCTTTGTCCAATTGAGCATTATTATAAGTTATTTTTTAATAATTCTCCAATATCTTATTTAAAAGCTGATAGGAAAGCCATTTGACCCCAGAGCTTTATCAGGGTGAAGGAACAAAAAAAAATTGAGTTTACTCTTACGAAAACAGGAGACACGAGAGGTTATTTTCTTCCTATAAGAGGAGGTTGTGTATTTCCTCACACATTTGTTCCATCTCCCGGAGATCAACCTCTTCCTCTTCAGTATAAATATTTTTAAATAATTTTTTTATTTCCTCATTTATTTCTTGTTGATCCAAGATCATTTCACCATTTTCTTTACATAATTCCAAAATGGTGCTTTTCCTCTATATCTCCTTGCAATGCTTATGAAATAACTTGGTGTTCGTGTCCCCTCCTTTTATCCATAGAATTCCTGGGTGTAATCGACATTCCTCTTTCTCCTTCCTTTCAAAATCCTGAATTTTCTTGTCCAACTCTTTTTCTTTAATCAAAACCTCCTTTGTCATTGGAATAAAATCCATTTTTCCCTGCAAGCTCCAATATTTGAAAGTCTCTCCTTTAAACACCAAATATTTGAAGTTTATGGAGACCCATCACTTAAGAGACATCTTTACCTTTCTCAGTTTGGTTTCCCAAAATGAAACTTGGAGAGCTAACCACAAAGGTGTTATGAGCATGTTAAATGACATCTTGGATACCATATTATTTCATCCATATTGGGTTGGATCTAAATGGGATTGGGCCTAGATTCCCAATCGAAAAAAAAGAAAAGAGATATGGGCTTATGATATGAAACTGCAAAAGCCATAAATTTTGATTAGGTATAGAATGATTTCTTTAGAAGGAACTACTTAACGGGTATCTGTTTAGTCTCGCTGCGATGTTATTTGACCCCGATCATTTGTTGTTCCAAGTGTAATTCTTTTTTTTGGCTTGATATATATCAGGTTCCAATTGACCATAAGGTTCTCCAGACGCTCACCAAAGGGGTCTTTAGAACTTCGACCCTTCTTTGCTTTCCTTAGTAGAAATGGTGATATAGAAATCTCCCTCCATAATGAATATACTATGCATCCTTTCTCCATGAAAAAGTTCTAGAGAGTTCCAAAATGATTCCTTTAACCCAAATTGTGTATGCCCATAAACATTGTCCACCCAAATAATATCCTTACTAACTAAATATTCTAACTCCACAAACAACTAGTTTTCTTTCTTTGAGAAAGACATTAGGTTGTATTGGTTCTTGTCTCACCATGTTAACGCATTCCACCTGCTGCTCCTGTGGCACTGATTTCCTTGCCTTCTCCATTTTTCCATATCTTGTTCATTATATTTTTTTGTCCTCTTCTTGCATATTTGTCACATGGATAATAAGGATTGTGAACGATTCATTTTTCCTCATTCTTTTAACTACTTCTATTTTTTCCCACCTAACCCTCTGCAGTTCCAAGAGACTATTTTCATTATTTATTCTCACATTGGGAGGTAGAACTGCCCTTCTTCTCCTGCCCTTTTCCTTGACTCTTTTTCCCTGGTGGGATAATTCTTATATGCTAGTCTCGGTTAACTTGCTTTCTCGTTTCCTTTACCTGATCTGTTTCTAGTTCTCTTAAAATTTTATTTGGCTTTCATCCTTTCTTTGTTTGGGATTCTGCTTCATCGTCCTTACTTTCTGAATTTTCCTCCTGGTGCACCCTAGATATGGACATGGTTAGAGGGCCTCCCGTATTTTGTGATGTTTCAGATCTGACCTCTATATAGGATTGTGAAGGGAGAGTTGTCATGTAGTTTTCTTCTTTCCCTACTTCAACCAAGACTCTCTCTATTTCTTGCTTTTTAACTTCTTCTTCCAAATTTTCTTTAGGATCCTCCTGCTCCTCATGCCATTCATTATTGGAGAGGAATTGAAAACTATTTGAAGGAACCTTTTCTTCGATGGAAATTGTTGAAGGTTGGGGTTGGATTGCCCCCCCTTTTCTAGAAACTTCATTCCATTCTTCTCCTTGAGCTTCTTCGATATCTTATGGATTCGTTTTTGGACATAGCCGAGCAAAGTGCCTATGCTTGTGGAAAAATTTGCATTTGAAGGGTATTCATTCGTAATCCATTACTTGGAGGTGGATCCATCCATCCATTGGCATATTTATCACTTTTGGGAGACCCTTCTCCAAGTCCACTTCCACAAATATCCCTGCACAAGAAAACATTGGGGGATTTGGTTCTAATTTGTCTATGAATCTGTCACAACCCCAAATTTTCACAAAAATTTAAAAAATTTGAGTTAACAGTAAATGCTAAAACCTGCGGTTTACTAACAGCTAACAGTTGGCATAAAAGAAATAGTTAAGTAATTGGTTTTACTAAATTCTAAAATAACTTAACAGTTTAATTTTCGTAGCAAGATTAAAATCTTTTTTGTGTGCTATTTGCTTCAGTTTACTGATTAGTTCTTTTATGTCAGTAGGCGGAATATACTTTTGAATACGGGGCTTACTTAGCAATCGTGCTAACGCAGATGAATATTGTTTCTTACAGGTTTTTACAGGTATGATCGATCGAGTATGTTTTTAAAATATCTTTTAGTGTCAGCAGTATTTGTTTGCAAATTAAAAGCTTAGAACAATAAGCTGCTAAACACTAGACAACTCCTGTAAGGTAAAATCATTTGATTTTCATCATTTGTTCAAGTAAACAAGCTTGGAAATAAGTAACGACAGTACAGTATATTTGTGACTTTAACACTAGAATCTCAATTACAAGTATTTCTACTTTAGTCTAAGTAATTTGTAATACTTATATACATTGTTTTTGATAATTTATCTTGCCTGTGTATTTATTGTTCTTTAATTTGTTCCTATAAGATACTTACAGCCTATTATCTTTACCACCATACCCTATGACCATCATACCCTTCTGCATGAGATTATGTTTACCACCAGTTTATTCCCTAGTCTAGCTCTGTATTCTATTAACTTTTAAATTTAATTTTGAATTTAATATGATTGTTCCTAATCCAATTATTAGTTTTACCTCTGTAATTATCTTACTGTCCACTAGACATTCTGCATGAGCATAAAGCCAAGTTGAGTATACTCCCAAGTATTATCAAAGTAATGTCACATAAACTATGTGACAGAATTTTGTGATAATATTCTTACCTTTAGCTTTGTATTACTTCACAGCTTCGATGCTATTTGAGTTATCAGTTCAATTACATTTCGTAGATAAGCATAAATGATTTGTTCGATGAACATTCAATCTACCAAAAGTATGTTATTATAACGTATTTACATCTAGCCTTTAACTTCTTTTGCATTATTACAAGATACTATCTATAAGTTTTAGACTTGTAAAAATTCCTAAGGCAAAAGGGTTTACTATGCCCCAAGCTATAATCAAACTTTGCTACTAGAGACACTAAAGTCATGCTATAGTTAACATGCACTCATTTATAACTATACTAAGACTTAAACTTTAACCTACTCTATACACAAAACATATATTACGTGATTTCTATCAATCAATGCTTAGAATTTAGTTATACCACCGTGTAAAATCGATATGGTGATGTTTATTATAAGACAATATTATGTCGATGGTAGTAAGGGTTTATGCTTAACCCAAATCGGGCTTATATTTAAGATTTATACGTGACACAATACTTGGTCAACGTAATCCATCCACGATGATAAACTTGTGATTATGTTAAAATAAAACACGGTGCAATTGATTAGTGATTAGGTTACAAATTATTGGGTTGACATTATGGTTTAACCCACGCTGCAATGAACAAATTATTGATCAAATGCCTCCATGCAGGAACTATAGGACACGACCCTCGCTGCATGGATAAATTTGTGGCTACGTGGTTGAATTCTGTCCACGTCTAGAAAATATATAATATACTAGAAACCTAACTCAACGCATTCTTGTTCCGCGGTTCACGTTGGCTCTAGGGTTTCTTGGCTTATCTCCCATGGCAGTCGTCGTTCTCCTAGTTACTGTTGTTTTGTACCTTGATTTCGTGTTGCCTTTGTTCTCCAGTGTGTGGTTTTGATTGCTGGTTATTTCTCTGCAAAACGTGGAGTTATCCTTCCTGCTGCCTATGAAACCTTCTTGCAAAGCCCGTGTAGCTTGGTGATTGCTTCAGTTTTCCTTCTCGGCTCTTTGTAGCTCGCCATTGTGTGAGGTTTTTAGGTTGTTGGATTTCCAACGGCACCGCTTGTAGGTGACAGTGCCCCGTGAAGTAGTTCGTTGTTCGCCCACTAATAAGTAAATTTTATAATGACCTTTTCTTTCATTTACTGCAAGTTTATATAGAATATTTTTAAGCTATAACACATAAAACGTTTTACTGACAAGGGTTTATGCTTGATGCAGGTGCTCGTCGAAGTGAAGCTTGTACAAGGGATAAGGTGACAGTCCTTGCAACGACCGTGGCTCGTGTTCAACCTCGGGTAAGCCCCGTGGTCTGAAAGATGGATTCTCCCTTATTTAAGGTTAGGGTGGTCATTGGACTCGCCCAGGGTTTTGAAAACCCTCTTTCGTCTTGTCACAAGTTATGTTATGTTTTTTATTGTGTTACAGGTTGTTTGGAAGAATATTTAAATTCAAACCCTTGATAGGGTGAATGCAATTTGTATGGTGCACAGTAAACAGTCGAAGCTTGGCTTCACAATCAGTTTTTAGGTTTGTAAATTTGTAAAAGTAGTTTCGCTGCAATTTGTTTTGGTTGTTAGAAGCTTATGCTATACTCTGTATAATTTAGGGTTTTTACCCTTCCCGAATATTAATGAAGTTTAACTTCGTTGAATAATTTTGTAAAGGTTTTATATATATAATTTAAGGCTTATACTTACAGTCGTGATGTAAATCTTGTTTGTTTGATGGAAGTCACAGGTTAGGGTTTGACCTGTAAAAACCCTTGTTATGTTTATACTAATATTATGATAATAATTATATTGTTTTCACTATTTTATTCTATCTGTCCTTAAAGGACTGTGAGTAGATTATTTGAATATTTAATGATGGTTATAAAATTGTTATAATTTTGGTTATTATGTTTGTACTAGTAATGTAATAGTTTTTAGGGTTTGCACTCTGACATTTAGATGTATACTGTCATTAATAGACTCTGTTTCTTTTGCAAATGCATTTACACCTGTTAATCAGTAATGTAGTTTAAAAGGAATTAACCTATTTATAACCTAGGTTACTACAGTACTTAAAATATTTAGAAATTTATGCTCAGAACATGAGCTAGGGTTTACTACCTTTTAACTTAAATAGGATATTGATTCCTATGTTCTTATCTTGTAATATTTATTACTGTTGTACAGTTTTTCTTCAATTTGTTTTTATAAATTATTAATCTATAAATGCCATTGTTTAAGGATAATAATAATATTATTTATATTTATAATACTATTATTTAAGTATAATATATATTCTTAAGTTTATGTTGGTTCTTATTTGTAAAGTGATTACGACTGAAAACAGTCTGTAATATTTGTGTTAGTTAATTCAATTTGTATCTGTAGACTTACTTAGAGAACAAAATTAAAAGAACCTTCTTACCTATCAGTATTCTTTATATTTACACTGTTCTGCAAAAGTATAAGAATAGTTTATAATATTAACTTAAAACCCTAAGTTACTACTGTCCTTTAGCTATTAAAACTAAGAAAGGACTATTGTAACCTTTATCATATTATTAACTATAGTTTAGATAGATGCAGGAAGATTAGTTGTCATTAAAAGAAGAAGATAAGCTATCAGTATTACTTTTATACCTTTTCTTAACATAAACTATTAACTTTCAACTGATAAAACTAATTATTCTATTCTCAATGTAAAAGTACAGTTTATGGAAATAGAAACTGTGTAGAAAATCATTTATAAAGTTAAACCTACTAATGTCAATCAGTAATATAAGTATTGTTATGTACTAACATGCTATTTACACAGTCTATTTCTGATATCATGTCTGCAAAACAAATTAATAAACTTTCTAGAAAACAACTATCTACTAAGAAGTAACATTTCATTACTCTGAAAACATAAATATTCGATTCATTCATATTCCTATCATACTTCATTTACTTAAACAAACTACCTATGCTAGAGTACGATATGGATTACTCCAGATCGGGAAAAACACAGGTAGGATTTATCTTTCATCACAGTACAGATTCAGTCTAGAATAATGAAGAGATTTCAATTCAACATAACATAACATCATTCATTAATTGCTCATACACAGAGATAAACCATAACACAGAAATTAAAAGAAAATGGAACCTGTCTTGAAAGTTGGATGACAACAGCAATGGGAGGCCGTTCCTCCCTACCAACTCCTGGAGAGCGCTCAAACAACGACTTCTCAGGACCCCCGAGCCTATTCTGGTCTGCTTGGCTGGAACTAGGTGGAGCAATAAACAAAGTACCAGTCCTGAGACTCAATACCAACTCTGCATACTGCAGTAAGATCTTTCAGCTGCAAAGTTGTACTAGATCAACTTCCTGCAATTTACCCCTCAAACACCTTCCTTCCAATTTTCCATTTCCCAATGAATTCCTTGAAGTGCATTCACCTGAATGATTCTTCTCCTGGAATGAGCAGCCTCAGCTCTCTACATTGGGCACTTTTTATAAGATTGACTAGGTCTTTTTGGGTTAGTTGTCATTAATTGAGCCACCTGCTCTGATCCCACTTTCTTGGGGGATCATGACCCCAAATGTAGGGAAGTTGCCACCTACAACATAGGAAGTGTTTGAGGATGCTGCCACTTGTGTTTTTGCTCTCCACCTAGTTCCTTCCACCAACTTGACCAGTAACACTCTTTTTAACAGCTCTCCCAAGCTGTTGTCTCCACTTTTATTTATTTAAAATTAAATATTCAGAATTACATTCCACATCCTTGACTCTGTTGAGTCTTCAGTTTCCACTTAGAATTAAATTTAACATAATGTCTGGAAATAAAATCAAAATAAGATAACATTATTTTACAAAATCGGGGCATGTGACAGAATCTCCCTAGGGAGTTCCCAATGGCTCTGAGATCCTCATCGCTCCAACAATGGAGAGAGAGGTAGGGAAGCTTAACACACACCAAAACTACGGAGGGAATATATTTTTTTGGATCAAAGGAGAAACCCCATTGATTGAAATGCATATCCATCATACCCATGAAATACGACCTGTTCTTGAAGGTTAGGTCACGATATTCCTTCTTTTCGAATAAGAAAATGCAAAAAAACCTTCCATAAAAGTTTTGATGGAATTCACCCTAAATCAATGGTTGTTAATTCTTCTTGATCTGTGCTTCAATGTCTCATAGGGAAGGCCATAATCCAATGAATTATCGACCAATCGTCTTTCATTCATAACAATGGACTTATGCTTAGATGCATAGGATGATAACTTTACTTCTGGCATTGCGGATTGCGTGACGAATTTTGAGTTAGAAGCTAAAACTTGTTTGCTAGAGGAAGTTTGGGAAACCATTATTCTTTTGAACACATCCTCAAGGAAATGGTGTTTCTCCTCCGATCCTGGATTCAGAGGAGTGATTTCCTTGAAGAAACAATATTAGGCCAAACTAAACCCTTAGATCAAGTCACATGCAGACAAAGGAATGCATCTCTTAGAACAATTAATAATTATTTGTTATTTCTATGCTTATTAATATTATTTAATATTTATATAATTTATTCATATATTTTTTATTAATGTATATTCATGTTATTTTATTCATAACACAAACTTACTTTTTTTCCCGAGCGGTAATTTCATATTTTTCATCCACAAAATCATACATGCAAACTTAGTTGGGATGGAGGATGGGGGTTTCTAAATACTAGGTTTAGGGATGAAGGATTCATGTTCACCATGGAGGATGAGTTGCAATTTGTCAACTACTTTGAGATGAGATTTTTTGTGAGAGGAATAAATATTCACTTCCCCTATTTGATAATAGTAACAAGAGATGAGTACTAGAACTTCATTTTGTCCTTGATTTTAAATTTGGCCATGGAAATAGATTGGGACCAGATATATCGTAAAATCACATTATTATTGACATAAAACCTAATGGTACGGTTGATCGGGAGAAGGACATAGCTAAGGTCACAAAGGATTATCTTTCATCCTTGTCATAAAATTCTACAAGGTATGAAGTGTGTGTTCTACAATCCATTTATCAACCTGGGGAATCGGTTGATTGACGTCTTAGTAGTTTGAACAGAGAAATATGCAGTCTCATTAAGTCTATCCTAGGGTTTGTGGGAGGCTGTTTAAACTTAAATGACATGCATAGTTTATGCCCAAGTGTTTTGTCACATAGATCCAAAACATGACGCAAGGTGATTAAATCCAATGGTGGTAGTGTCTCCCTAGTAGTTGGTGAAGACATCAATTTTATGCAGATAATAGACTTAGAGGGTCAAACGTTGGTGGAAAAATTTAGTGGTCATTAGTAGCCCTGGATTAAAAAATTGTGCGCATATGTGGTTGGATATAGTCCCATTACTCACTTATTGGTTTAGGGTTGGTTTGGCTTCATTTTTAGAAGGAAGAAGACATTATGAAAATTATTCATAGATGTTAGTTTATGGGTAATAATATATTGGTTCTTAAACTTTGGTAACCCCTTTTCGACACTCATGACATATTTTCTATGAAAACTTATGTTTTGGTTACACTACCTAGGTGACCTATTGAGTTTTGGATGAAGGAAGGTTTAAATTTATTAGGGGATACCTTAGGTAATTTCATTGTCACAAATGATAGTTCCTTTAATTGCTCCTCAATATCGGTGGCACATATTTTGTGTGATATTGATTTAAGGTAAGGTATTTATGAGTCAGCGGATTTAGTTGTCAACATAAGAACTTACACTCAAACTTTAGATTACCTCAATGTTCCTTTTCTGTTTGCTCAATTCCACCTTTATGGACATGTCTTGTCCAATTCTGAAAAACAATTCTAGAAAATAATTTGGAAACTGAAAAGGAAAGCAGTGTTGGATGAGGATGAAAAGGTTCATGGCCAGTCATAGGATTATTCCTGTGTTGATAAGGTTATGAGGGGTTCAAGTGACTTGCTAGGGTGGAATCTTATGGTTTGCATTGAGGTAATATGGAGGGGTATGAACAAATAGATATATTGGTAGGAGATATGTCTATACCATTGATATAAAATTATTTCCATAAGGAGTCTCAAAGGGAGGTTGCTTAGGAGGTGTTTGGATATATCAAAATTTCATCAGCACAATTGGCACACTTGGAGGCAATGTAGCATGCAAAAAAAATTGTCATAACTCCACTAGGTGAGATATTAGAGAAAACTAATACCTTGAAGTTAATGACTTTATTCCTTGTTGTAGGGTTTTTCCGGACAATCCGCAGTAGACATTTTTAGGTCGATGACTTTATTCCTTTTAGATAACACTCATAATAATAACAATAATTGCTCTACCCATAAATGAAAGAGGGATTCAAATATATTCCTTGGGGGTGAATGATTGGTTGATGTCAATTATAGAGTCAGTTTTTTGGTTGATGCTACCTCTTTTAGTCGAGCCCTTCATCTTCCCTGCACTAAATATAATGTCCATTCTTACTCCTCTCATGGGTGTGGTCCTTATCAACTATAACCTCATCCTCATACTCAAGACTTATGGTCCATAGCAAGGTTGGGGTTTGATCCTTCAAAGGATATTGACAATTGTAAGGTGGGTATAAAATATTCTACTAAACATGCCCAAGAAAAGGAAACTAGGGAAGTTAGTTGGGGTAGATAGAAGATTATCTCTGAGGTTATAACAGAAGGAAAAACCCCTTCATTGAGTTCATTATGAAGCTCTTGTCGATTAATATTCGAGGCATGGAAGGGAAAGCTAAAAAAAAATCCCCCCCGAGCAATTAATGGACTCAGAGAAACCCAATATGTTGTTAATTAAAGAGACTATGGGCAAAGGGGTGTTTCTGGTTTTAAATCTTAGGAAGAGGTTTAGTGGTTGGGAATTGATTGCATTGGATTCATATGGACACTCAGGGGGTTGTAATTAGAGGATTTAATAACAATATGTCACTATATAATTGTTTTACATTGTGTTATGGACTGTGTATTGTGTTCCATAGAAAGAGATTGGATTGTACCCTTGCAATTCTCAACCTATATGGGCCATATGACAATAAACATGCTTTTTGGGATCATTTATTTAATTTACAATGTCTTAATGTGGATAATCTCATAATTGAAGGGGATCTACATTTGACAATATGTCGAGATGAGATATGGGGTCACTCTACCTAAGAGGGTTGATTAGCACAATATTTCCTTGACAACTTTTTGTTGACTATCTCAGTAGATGTGGAACCTATTCAACTCCGGCCGACATGGTGTACCAATAGAACTAGCAATGAAGGCATGGTGAAAAGACTAGATCGATTTATTGCGCATGAAATTGTTTTACAATTGGTGGAGAGGTACAGGCCCATGAAGGAGGAATTTTCAATAGATTGTTAAGACTAATTAGAAGCATATTGTCACGCACCCCAAATTGAAATAACATTTTATGTTTAAGAAAACATTATATTTTATTTTTATTGTAAATTTTATGACTATTGACCATGTGGGGGTCAAGGGTGACTGTAATTAATTATGATGAATCTTTTATTAGTTAATAAATAAAAGATGAGACAAATAGCCTAAGGAGGTTGTTGAATGATTGTCCACAGACCCACTAGGTGGAATAGACTGGGGTGAGAGAAAAATGACACATGGCAGCATCCTCAACCACTTATAGTTGTTGCAGGGGGCAACTTCCCTAATTTTGTGGTCATGTTCCCCAAGAAAGTGGAACAAGAGCAAGTGGCTCATTAAGTGAAAAACTGACCAAAAGACCTAGGCATGATTATATTCACCCATTGAATTGAGCAGGAGGCTATTCATTCTTTACCTTGTAATTTTTCTGAAGTGAAAATTGTGTACAAGAGATTCGATGAGGGGAAAGGCAAAAGTGGTTTGAGTGTTAAAACTATTTTCAGAACTAGTACAGCTTGTTAGTTGAGTTCTTTACTGCAGAGGGCAGAAGTACTACTACTAAGTACTTATGTGGAGTTGCATGGGTATTTAATCCCATTTCCTCACACAGTGCTTTCATCCTGGTGGTTCAGTGGACAGGCTTAGGGGTCCTAAGACAAGCAATGAGCTATCTTCGAGAAAAGGTTGGGTGGAATGGGCTCCTTGGGTTGTTTTGTCTCTTCTACAATTATCCAGGTTCTAAGTTGTTCTGGTTATTATCTTTAAATTTATTTTTCTAAAGGAATTTATGATTGTTCAAAACCTTTCTAAAATAGTATTATTGTTTTCTTTTGTTAGGAATATATTTTATGTCTTAGCAATTTATCAATAAATAAATGTTACTGTTTACCCAGAATTTTTATAGTAAAAATTAGTAGGCTATCTTATATTTTCTTATCTAGAAACAACATCATATGTTCATCTATAGTTTTTCTTATAGTATTATGGTTGTTGAAAAATTAGTATTTCCGTAATTCTTCTCTATACACATGTGGCAATATATATATA
>LPNX011144604.1:10273-28184 GCA_001517045.1 Pseudotsuga menziesii | reverse complement strand
ATGATGTCCTGATATTCTGCTCTGGTGAGAGAGGAGAAACTCGCGTTCTGAAGGAGATTTTGGAACTTTTTTCCAAAGCTACAGGTATGGAAATAAATTTTGGAAAATCTACCTTGACTACTCATCTGTTAAGACCGGAAGAGGTGGCTGAATTAACAAGGAACTTTCCCATTAATACAGCTGGCTTGGAGGTAGGACTCAAATACCTTGGCTTCCCTCTGAAGCAAACTTATATAGAAAACAAGATTGGTTCTGGCTGGTTGGGAAGGTTGAGAAAAGGCTAATGGTTTGGAGCCACAAATGGTTGTCTCGAGCTGGAAGGTTAGTTCGGGTAAAAGTTGTCTTGGAGGCAATCCCGGTATACTCGATGTCCCTTTCCTGGATTCCGAAAGGAATTCTTGAAAGGATAAGGAAGATCTGCTTCAGATGAGATGAGGAGGATGAGATTGTTTAGTCTTACAATAAGATCGGGGAACAATATATTGCAAAACTTGGTTATTTGGATCTAAATGATATGTGATTAGGGAGTCATCCTAATGGTGGAGAAAGTTGTGGAATTTGGTTTACCTACCTAAGAGCATACTATTCATAAGGTTTTTAATGAGCATGAGGGCCCTTACTTAAGACAAATCACAAATAAGAAAAAAGAAAGGTCTAGACATGTGTCTACGATGTAGAGCTAATGAGGAAACAAATGTCCACCTATTCATCGTCTTCCCTTATACTTCCTAGGTCTGGAAAGAAGTTGAGTAACAATTATTGTAATAACCAAGAATCCGTGAGAAAAGGATTGTTTGGTTGAATGTTTTGCAAATTATTTCACCCATAGGTAGCTCAAAGACTTACATTTGATTCCCTAAATGTTCAATTGGGGGAATTTGGTTGTCTGAGGAATGCCCATATATTTGAAGACCAGCATTTCCCTACCATTAAGGTTTATGCCCGAGCTATGGCTCTTCTAAGGTATTATGGAAAGTCATCGGTTCATAAAGTTGTTCAATATATTGTAGAGGTGGAAGTGGATAAGGACATTGTTTGGAGCTATTTTAATGGGGTTTGCCAATGACCTGAGAATCATTGTAATCTTGGGTTTTTTATACATTACTCAAATGGGAATTGTTTTACTAGCAAATCATGTTTGGGGTCAAGGTCTAACAATATTGGCGAGTTCAATGTTTTATTTTACTTACTCAAATTTGCAATAGAGTGAGGAATTTCTCATATCCAGTTTTTTGGTGATTCTGCAATGACAATATAATGGATGAAAGGGGAGTTGCAGGTTCATAGTACAAGTCTTCATCAATTGGTTGCTCACTTTAATGAAATTAGTGGATTATTTATATGGGTGAGCTACTCACATGTATATCATGAATTGAATACGTTTACAGATGGTCTTTCTAAGGATGCATTGTTGTTGGAACCTAAGAATTTGTCGATTAGATAATTTAAGGAAGGACACTAGCTTGCTTCTTGAAGGACTAAACTTCGTTGATTATCTGTAGATTTAATATAATTTCTACACAATCTCTTATATGCTCTCTTCTAAGCAGGTTCAATACAGTTGGTCAGTACGCTACATAAGCTTTTTGTGTTTCCATGTTGTTGGATCTAGTAGTTGTGGGTTACAAACTATATTTTGTTAACTAGTGATTTTTTCAAATCACTATGTTATGGCACTTAAATATTGTATTTCTATTTCTATTTGAATAAAAAAAATATTTTTTTTTCTTTTAATAAGAAATGTTATGGGAAACTATTGTAATATCATTGGAAACACAGTCTATTCTCTAGATAGTAATGAATTGGTGGAAAGTATGTTTTCATAGGAATATTGGTGGAAATATATTGTGAATGATTCAATGGAAGGTCTAATATCATAATCCCAAAGGTCTATATTGTTAGCATGAAAAAATCAACAATGGTATAATGTTATAGATTATCTTTTATGGAAGTTATGGTGGACACAAGCCAATGACTAAAACTAAAGAAGTGAACAATAACAATACAATTGAACCTAGCAACAACATAACAAACTTCATCTCAGCCCTCAAACCTAGAAAATTAACACGAGAACCCAATAGGAATATTAACACAACCCATAATCTCAATAGGAGAACAACCAGACCCAAGACTAGAGGGACAATCCTCGGGATGAAGAACAACACTTACAGAGTAAAAACTAACAAAACATGACCTTTTTTCCTTAATTGTTTTATCACATGAGCTATATAATAAAAATGAAAAGAAATGAGACCAAATGTTTGCATTGTAACCAAACCAATAGAAGGAAGACAAGCATGGATCTCAAACCTAGTTTTAAAAGGGAAAACAAACTAGTTACCACGAATGTAATCCTACCACGACCTTTAGTCTTAACATCGAAGACTAGAGGCGACCCTCACAAAATACCATAAACATTTCATGAAAGATACAAAGAAGATTGCAATAAAAACAAACAAATTTGGAGGAATGTGAGTTCCCACATGACTAAGGAGAATCCTCCCCGAACTTCATTACAGTATTGAGTTTGAGATAGTTAAGAGTCAATGCATGGAGGAGTGTGCACCTTAACTCGTGATCCTTCTCGAGGGAATATGGATAACACCTGGCTAACATAATGAGAAACGAAATTTGAATGAAAGAATTAGGGGAGGGTTGCAAATTCCTCCCCCTGCTCCCTTTTTAAAAAATTTGCCTTCATGAAGTCGACTCCCCCTTTTTCAACTATTGTGCCTTCATTAAGTCGGCTCCCTTTATTTCCTTGAGTGTCTTCCTCCTCATTTAGATTTGGGAGAACATGAAACCAGTTAACCTCCTTTAACCTTCTTATTAGCGCTTAAAAATCGACTCCCTTTACTTGCTTGAGTGTTTACTACCTCATATGTCCCTTTTTGCTTTCACATTGGTTAGAGCCTTCCATGGTTCCATCATGTTTACCTTGTTATTGGTCACCTTACTTGCTTCCCAAGCAAAGTAATATTCATCATTTTCTTCATGGTCATAGAGCACTCCCCTACCTTCTTGGCACACCTGATTACGAGACATTTTTTAGTAAGGGTGTTTGCAAAGGTTTTTAGTGTTAATGCACATGATCAAATTTATTGAAAAAAAAACTCCACTAAAATATCTATGATTGAATCATAAAGGTTTATTAATTTCATGAATATTCTTGTAGAGATTTCACAAAGGTTTTTGGCTTGGTAGATGGAGGTTTTGTGAAGGCTTGTTTATAAAAAAAAATGATCCATTGATGTGACAATGATATATGTTCACCAACGTTGATTGGCCATTTAGTGGTGCAAACCATCCTATAGTGCTTTAAATAAATGGTGCACAAGCAAAATTTGTAAAAATAAGTGCACCACTATATCAATGGACATGCATGCTATGGCATTTTCTCCAAAGCAACAATACTCTATGGTATATGCTAAACACTTATGCTCAAAAAATACATAATATTGTTGCTTGTATTTATGAATCACCAATACTCTTTCGATTTTTTATGCATTAATGTGTTTATTTTTAACAGTGCCCCCATACTTCTGGGTTCCCATTTCCTCAAGACATGTATTTAATTTACCATTAATTTATAATGGTATATTTTGCCATTTGTAGCAGGTCCAGTGCATCTTCAATCTATTAATATATCTTTGCATATCAAACATGGCACATCAATGTAGAGACTATGGTAGTGCATTGACGTGAAAACTATTATATGTGTGCATATAAAACATGGTAAAGCATTAGTGCATAAGCTATTGTAGTGCATTGGTGTGGAACCTATGATAGACTATAAATGCAACACCTATGTGTTACCTATGTTAAAAAATTAATGAGTATTTTAACAATTGCATTATTTTAATTTGCATGTTATAGTTTTTAATTACAATTTTTATATAATATTAATTAAGTGTTACATTTATTTTATGATTATAAATGATTGATAAGTTATTAATTTTTTAATATATTTATTCTAAATATTTGCATATTTAATTGAATATATAAAATGTAAAATCAAATAAGAACTTCTTTATTTCACAAAATATTTGATAATGAAAGTAAGAAGCATGAATGAAACATTACTATGAAATGTTGCATAAGAATAAGGAAACACAAATTAAATAATAACATCTTATTTCAACAATAAACATTGCAAAGTTAAATGTATTTGTAAGTTGGGTGGAATAAAGCTATTGTTTGTTAAAGCCACGGTTTTAAACAAGTTGTTTTAACCCTGGAAAAAAGGGTGCTATTCGTAATACAATTTTTTGATTCATGGATCGATTTTAAGGTTTTTATTGCAATTGCACTTGATGTCAAGGCCAATTTTAAAAAAAAAAAATGCAATTCTAACCCTTAAAAGAATAAGAGGTGCTACTAGTAGCATCAATTTTCGATTTGAAGGTTGATTTTAAGATATTGTTTACAATGGAAGGGGCAACATGTTTAGGTGAGATCATTTCAATCCAATGGAAAATATGGAACTTCCTTTCTTTGGAGACTAAGGGAAATAACAAATAACCAAACAGATACGCTCACACTCTTTCAATTGTTGAGCCTTCTTGATCCACATTCTATAAAAATTTTGTTCTTCTAGACTCTACAATCATCATTAATCTTATGAATGATTCAGATGGAAACTCATCATAGTTATAAATAGAGTAAAAAATGAACTAGTACAAAAACATGCATTGGACTTGTGTGCCTCTAGAGAAACTAGACCAGTCACAATGTATTAAGTATTTAGATCTAGTCCATACATGAGTTTTAGAAAAGTAAATACTTATACTAAGCCTCGAATAGTGTCACACCATAATAAGCTGCATGGACTTTGTAGTAGGATAATAAACAATTGGGTAAGACCCATCGAATTAAAAAAACACCAACCATCCAAACTAAGCTTAGATCTAATAATAATCAGTAACATGAATACCATGGGCTTCAATTGCTTAAGTTGGTTGTGGTTGTTGAGATTTAGGCACCATTTGAAGACCATTCCAATGGTTGTTTTCATCAACATAGTAATTTTGGCTTCAATGTTGGAAATAACTTTGATCATGGTGGCAAATTTCTGGTTCAAATTATCAATTTAGGTTTGCATTTGATCCAATTGAAGAAGGATTTCCTTATTCTCTCCATGTACATCCATCATGTCCTTTCCTATCAAAGTCTTGACATACTAGTACACGAGGACTATTTTCACACATTCGGTTTCTTATGTACGCGATGTGCTAGAATCCTTGAACCAAGTCTACATCTTCTTGTGTTCGTCCTCATCTTCTGGTGTATCCTACTTAGACTTCACCCAATCCTCTTCCCTTTTAATTATTTTTCAGAATTTCTTCAGGGATGCGATGATGGTAGCATGATTCAACTTCCTCCACTTCACCTTGGATGTTGGGCATGTGCTAATAACCTAGCTTCCTCTTACTAGCCTCTTGTGTTTAACGATGGGTTCCTTCCATCTGAGTAATTCCCCCTATTATTTTTCTATCTTCCTCTAGAAGCCACCACCGCTTCTCCTTCCAACTGGTAGTGAATTCCTCGTCCCCTTGAGCTTTTTCGGGTGTTCAGGATTCTATTCTCTAAAATATGGGTCCTTTGTAGAGCACTATGCCCTAACTTTTCCCCTCCTTGCTTGCACTAGACTAGCCAAAGGGGAATAACCTTGCATGAAACACTAATCACATTAACCTCAAGAATTACTTATATATCAGGATCCATAAATGACCTCGTCATGATGCCCAGAAGTTTCTCGTCCTACTTGAAATATTGTTAATACTCCCAACTATCGAAAATCAAAGCATGATGTCTTGTAAGAGTTGGTTTGGTCATCTTCCACACAGTTTGATGATTCACCATAACTCCAAGAGTTGTTATTAAATCATAGTTTGTCATTCCTGCACTAATCAACTAGGTTGGGATGTCCAATCCACTCAAGGGAACCATTCCCTCGTTTTGTTGATCAGTCACATGCCCTAGCGCATGTTAGGTGCATGGCCTTCATCCTGATGCATATCAACCATTTGAACCTCACAACTATCCAAATGCCCAACTCGAGGATTTGGTTTAATGTTATTACTAATGAGAATTGGTGAACATTTATATAGATCTCTCACAACTTCAAGTGTAATAAAATATGGAGTTCGATAGATGTATAAGTCTCCTACATATATATGTTTTTCTTATTACCATGGTTATTTTCTTTATGTTAATATGGTCTTTAATTTAACTACATAGGTGTAATGTCTCACAATTTTTCTTATTACCATGGTTATTTTCTTTATGTTAATATGGTCTTTAATTTAACTGCATAGGTGTAATGTCTCACAATGGAAACTATACTTTTTATTGCGTATAATGGAATATGTGTTATGTATTTGAAAGATTATCTATATCACATCACAATATTTTCTTGCAATGCATTGTTTTCATCCAGTTTATTACTTTTAATGGTTTAATGTTTCACTTGTGGATATTTAATTATGTGTTGGTGTTTGGTCACTTGATTGTTAAAATTATAACTCTCTTATGAAAATACACTAGGAGGTCTAACTCATAGCCATGTAGATATGTTGGTAGACATGAAACATGTGGCACTATTGTAGGATTCTAGTTGACTTGGTCGACTAGTAATAAGAATCGACCTTCTCTTCTTTACTTATTTCTATGCATGCTTAATGTATGTATATTGTTATGTTGTATGCTATATCTATTTTTGTACATTATTAGTAGCACTATAATCCCATAGATTACAACATTGGTTATGTTACCAGGACCTATATTTCTAAGATTTGTAAAATAAAGTAGACATACATAGATGTCGATTGAGGAAGAGATTCAATTGGGGTTTAACAAATTTAAGTTAATAATTGCTTGAAAAAATATGCCAGAAGGAACCAACTATTGGTTGTGGAAGCATGAGCTCTATTCTAGATAAAAAGTCATGAAAAATTATTGGAAAACATACCCTACAAGGTCAAGTAATTGTTGGATAGACTTGTTGATAAACAAGACAACTGAAGATAAATAATTGTTATCAAAACTAAACAATGAAGTCCAAACAAAGTTGTACGAGTCGATAGAGAAAATTATCAACGAGTTTTGTGAGCAGCAAGTGGTAGAAAAAATATAATATATCAATAACGTAAAAAGAAGATTCAACGACTACAAAAAAAATTATTTCTACACTATACCTATATTATTGCACAAATTTCTTACAAATAAGGAAGTTGGTTGCATATAGTCAAAGCAACACCATCGATAAACACTTCCATCTCGACCAATTGGAATAGAAAACAATAAGAGTGGGAACAGTTTATAAGTAAATGAACATGTATTCCCTCTTCGACCAGTAGTAAATTTGTGGCCAACCATGGGGGCTAGGATACCCATGACATGCATCAACCAAAGAAAACCCTAGTCAACGTGTGATAATAAAAGAACATGACCAATATATCAACAATGGCCAAAAAATGAAATTCTTCCAAAATGGGAATATACACTAGATGAAGAAGACTACAAGAATAATGAAGGAGGACGTTGAGGGCACACCTATTTTGGGGTTAGTTGGGTAATGGTGTCCTCCTTTTGGCACACTTATCACTTGGTGTAGCCTAATTGCACTTTTATATTGTTGTTTTATGTCTTTTTAGTGGCTTACCCCCCAAATTTGTTGGTGAGCAAGACAAAATGTTATATTTCACGTTATCTTTTAGGATAGTAGCTTGAAATTATGCGAGGCTAGTCTTATATAAGTAGGGCCTCCCTCTCATTAAAAAAAAAGATATGGTTTCATAATGAGATATTTTTTTATTTCTCTTGGCTTATTGGAGCTCTTAATTCTATGCACACCTCTCTTGGGATGATCTTTCTTGCTTGAAGGTTAATTTTATGAAGTTCTAGGGTTTCTTTTACATATGGTATAGGTTAATGCTAAAGAATGGTTGTGATAACTCAAGCAAAAAGGTGACCTAAGGCACTATCTTGTTCATCTTTGTTAAATGTTGGTAAGTTATATTTCTAACATAGTCTAATGGTGCTTTTATGGTGCATTATTCTAAATTGTTAGGGTTTCTTGCTAGTGTTTTGTTAACCTTGCATGAGGAGGCCTTCCTTTCATAGGATATCTCCATTGTTATTGGGCCTTGGACTTCTCTCTCCCTAATTAAGCTCTCCTACCCAACTCTTGTTGCTGCCAGTTGATGCCCTAATTGCAAGTTTTTGGAAAGCCATTCTAAGAGAGGGACGTTGGTATCGATCTCTTAATTCCCTAGGGATTGAGAAAAGAATCATATTCCCTATCTTTCCAAAAAATCTATCTTCCTTTTATAAATTTAAATGTATTTTTATATATTAAAAAACCTTAAAATACCATATTTCTAGAAAAACTCTAAAAAATTAGATAAATTCATAAAACTAAAAATATTTTCAATTTGATAATTTTGGTCCACCCATAAAAATCGCTCTAGTGGATTCATCTACATATCTCTGAGGGAATCCTATTTTGACCTAGTGCATTGGTAAACATGAAATTTCCCATTAGGGTTTCTACAAGGATTTTGGTGATTCTCATTGAATCGTATAATTATCCCTTGTGAATTTATTCACATACTTTTGTGGGCATCCCCATTTTCCTTGGTGCATTGGGAAACATGAAATTTCCCAAATTAGGGTTTTTATGAGTTTTTTTGCAAATCTAGATGGATCATCAAGTGCAACCTAGTTCCACCCTAGTTCACTTGATCTGCTTCCCTTTAAAGCACACTTTTTTTAGGTAATGTGTTGGGAAGTGTTAACCCTCCCTTGGGAGTTGTGTAGTTGCATTGAAAGTTGTGATATTCATTTATATTGATTAGTAATTTGAATTAACTCCTTTATATGATTTATGTGTATTCATTATCCATTATTGACTCCATATAAGAAATTGATCTAAACCATAAGTCTTGTAGAAAGATATTTGCAAGTGTGTTGATGTATATAAGTTTCCTTCCTTGGTTAGGGACTCTCCCTTGGGTTTGGGAGTTACTTGAAGATGTTGAGGAGTTAGGTTGTGGTGACAATGGGTCCAACTCTCCCATATGTTTACCATCACTGGCACATGGAATATTTAGTATGCTTTGAAAGGACTTCTAGTTTGTGCATGAACACTTAGAAACACTTTTAAATCATGCTTCTATGTCCATTCAATTCTAAAAGTCAAAGAGAAGATAATCTAACAATACCCTAGTTTGATACCGATAGAAATCGAATCGACTAGTTTACCAAACTTGAGATTTAAGGAAAGAGATTATCATGTGGATTAGGTAGATGATGTATAAAAAAATGTGGGGGATCAAACCGATGAAAAAAACTTATTCGGTCATTTACCTACAAAGCATCACGACGATGGGAAGAGCTTGTCCCATAAATTCAAACCTGGACAATGAAAACCACATACTTTGTCGAAAGATTTGATGGGAAGAAGATCATAACTACAACACAAATCACCAAATTCAAACCTACAACCCTAAAATGCATATTGAGGAATGCAACTGAAAATGGTATAGAATTGGCTACAAAGATGAAAGAGTATGGCCACATTTGTTCTCTATTACGTTGGAATATCTTCCCAATAAATTGTACAAAATAGAAAAAAGCACGAGGATATACACTGAAATAGGAAAATATAAAAGAAAAGTTTGTCAATAATTTCTCCTTGGTAAAAGAAATGGAAACATAAGAAGCAACACAAGTATCCATAAATTTATAGGGAAATCAGATAAACGAAACAAAGGACAACGGTAATAATAACTTCAACTTGCAATAGAATTGTATGCCATAAAAACCATAAATTAACATGATTAGATGTGGAAAATTAAATCTTTCCTGACAAAAGTTTCAAATGGAGGAAATATCATCTAGAAATTGTAAAACAAATAAAATGTGTTCAAAACAACCAGATAAGAAAAAAGTGATGAAAAAGAAAAGATTGAATTCCCTCGCAATACAACGAAATCAAAGAAGGAGAAAGGAAACAAGATGAATCTAAACCCCGTGACTGGATGGATGTATAGATAAAAATAAGATACCTGTAAATATCTCAAACAATGATTGACTAATGATGGCAAAAATAGGCGACTATTTGTTGAACCAACAAACAACATAAATAATAGGCTTTCTTAATGAATACCAAGATGTTTTTACATGAGATTATAAATACCTCAAAGGGTTGGTTAAATAAATGGGAGAGATATATATTGAACTAATTCCTAAAGGTAAAAATTTGAAAAAAATACAGTAGAATTAGTTCATAAATACAAGGAAATAGTGCAGAAAGAGATCGAAAATATGCTAGCAGTAAAAATTATTTTTCCAATTAACAAGCCATATTGGGTCAATCCAATGGTTGCCCAACTTGAAATATCATGACCAAAAGAGAATTAGAATATGTTTCAACCTCAGGGATCTCAATAAACTTATAGTGACAAACCCCTTCCCAACACCATTTGCATATGGAATATTTAATGAAGTTGCAAGGCATGAATGGTAATCATTTACAAATGGATTATCTGATTATAACCTGTTGGACTTATGGTTATATTGAGAAGGGGGGGTTGAATTAGTATAATGTATTTTTTCTTAATTTACCCATTCTTTAATCAATTCATAATTGCAAACACGAGTAGGATTAAACCATACAACAAAAAATGCAACATGGAAACCAAATAGGGAGAAAAACCACAATAACTTTTTTTTTAATAATATTGAGTAGGCACCAACCTACAGGAGACACTAATATCCTTAACTGATCACCAACTCAATGATCTTACACCAATCCCCTGAGTTGAGCACTAACTCGACAATCTTTGCAGGCACCAACCTGCACGAGACACTAATCTCCTTAGTTGAGCACCAACTCATAATTGAGCTTGAGTAGGCGCCTACCTACATGCTTTCTTCAAACAAATGCATACATGTTAGGACAATCCTCTTCAAATATCTTATGTTCTTAGTATTCAATATGATTTTTATCAGGCCTGAATTACCTTCATCAACTTTCACTTCTAGGAAATTTGGTGATTAGTTTAACACGTTCTTCTTTTCCGATAACAACCTGTAGTTACGGTAACACTCTTTATTTCTTGTAACATGTTTTGTGAATTTCTTGTACCATTCTTCAGTTCCTGTAATGAGTATTGTGCAATTCCTATAATATTCTTTAGTTCTTGTAATGTCCTTGAATTCTTGTAATGGACGTCTTATGCATTTTGCAACTTTGTTCACTCATAATCATCAAGAATTTGATAAATATACTCCTATGTTATTCTTCATTCTCTCTCAGGTGCATGCTCTCATAACTTCTCACTGCACATTCTCAGAATCTCTCAACACAAAGAACCTCAACACAAGTCATTCATGTATTTATCTATACACAATCGTCAAAGTTTTGTTCCCCTTGCAAATTTAGATCCAAGCGAAAAATACAATCTTGAATCTTAGAGCCATACAAAGAAGAGAACATCCTTGCGATCTCAAATTTCAGAGCACTATCAAATAAAGACAGTAATTTTTTGTTATCTCAGAAGCATATATGTCATCAACATATTTCATAATTCAGCCCAGATAAAAGAATGATAACTTTAACTTCATATCTCAGAGCTCATCATTCACATCACCGCATAACTCTTCTTAGAGATTCTCTCCTCAAACCATTGCTCGAAAATGCCCATAGACTTCACATTGCTAACGAATATGCCCATAGAATTCACAAAATAACAAAAAATAAGTATACCCTATGATCTTGATGATCTCAGCGTGAAGGAACATACCCTGTAAACTCAGAACCCAAACGCAAAGATATATCTTGCAATTTCAACGTGAAGGAACATACACTATAAACTCATAAACCAAACACAAAGAGCTATCCAGTGATATTTGCAATTCCTACAAGAAGATTTATAGCTTTTATTTCAAAATCCAAACAAAAGTGATCTAAGAGCTCAACCCCATAAACCTCAAATCTCAACTCAAATCATTTTCACACCTCACACCATTAAAGGCTTCCACTCTACAATTGTGTTGAGATAAATCGTATTTATATGGCTAATATTTTGTATTTTGAAACCGACATACTCATTATTAGTGTGGGGGTTTTGTTGGAGTTTAAATCATGTCATCCTAGCTACTCAAATGAATGGGTTATTTCTTTTCATGATGGAAAGGGCATATCAATGGTATATGTCAGCTTATAATGTCACACATTGCTTTGATTAATAAAACACACATCATTACCAACACTAACACGTTCATCTAATTCAATGTTCAATGAGACTTGTCCGAATATATTGGAATTTGCTTTGTATGAGAAAAAAATACAAAGACTTTATCAACACCAATATAATCCAACCACTCTAGTGTATAGTAAATCATAGGAACTATGCTTCCCCAAAAAAATCCTGGGTGTGAGCTTAAAAACACATCAATGGCCATAGTAGGAACTTGGTATATATTCTTTGCACTTTGTTCCTAGTCTTGGGATCTTTTTCACTAAACTCTTCCTTTTGATTTTGACTTTGGATCAGACAAATAACCATTAAACATAACCATATGTGAACCATAGATTCATGCATGAGCCACAAAAATTGACATCAATGACATTGATGACCTTCACATTCCTATCTACGTTTGACAACAACAACCATTTCAACAATATCCCCCTTTGTCATTGATGGCAACCCTTCAACCTTTTAAAGTATTTGCATTGATGCTTCACCTATCTACGTACTCCTCCTATCTACAGGGCTATGGATTTCCCTTTTTTAAGCTTCTCAATTCTCCCCTTATTTTCTATGTCTTCCCCTTTGACATCAATGACAAAGGAATACTCCCCCTCAGCTTGTACATATTTTACAAGCTCTTGTTGATCCACATTTGTTTGTCAATGCTTATATCATTCAAATTTACAACACGCACCGGTGCCCGCACCATACCTTTGTTTCCCTGATATTTTTTCAAACACTCTTAAATTGTGTGGTCGTTTATAATATATTTTGGACAATTGAGACTTAAAATAAGGGGATTTTTTTGCAGAGGCGTCATACTTTGATTTACTATTCCACGATCTATTGCTAGAGTATCATGATCTTTATTGAAATCTTTCCATCCAACTAAAATTCATATTTTCTGCATATCAACATCTTTATTTGGAATGTGTTAGAGCACTTCTTTTGTTGTCACAAAAAATATCTCTATAATAACCTCTCATATCTACTGTAACAAGATGCCATTAGATGTGAAGCTTGCTATATTGACAATCTTGTTTTTTAAATGATCATAAGGCTATAGTTTACACAGTTGTTTGAGATTATTTAGACAGAGATAACTAGTTCGCCCAGGTATGTCACCATTTGTTGGCATCCCAACAACTCCCCTTTCATTTTCCAAAATAAAGGGGTCCCTATTAGAATATTTTGTAAATACTTATCTTTTGGTTTTCTTTTAGTTTTATCTTGCTTAATTTAGTAGTTCATTTCATGGTTTACTTTCTTTGATGATTTCTTTGACCTTCGTAATGATGGTTCTTTGGCTTGGTTTTCATGGTTTTAAGGATTTGGTGATATTGGATGTTTGAGTTTTTCGACTTTTCGGTGGCTAGATAATAGTTGCTTGATCTCATTTGAACTTATATGAGTCAATTCCATGTCTCCGTTCATTTGTATTGGATTAATTTGCTCATTCAATGATCTTACGACATTGTTTCCAAATTTGACCTCCACTTGATTAATAATTTAAATCCGCATCTTGAAGGGACATATTTTGAGAATGGTAATCAGCTCACTATTTTGAACACCTGAAACATCAATGATCAAATTCTTAATTAACAGGTTTTTATGACTTAAGATGATCATGAATACTACGCTTATGGAAAGAATGTCACTTTATTTCAATTAAGTGTTGAGGCTACCTTCACTTTAAACTTGATTTACTTTATTGAATTATTATTAATTAATACTTATGTATTCTTCATAAAGTAAAACCTTATATATGTTGGAATAAAGGCTTTCTTGACATTATTATGAAAATTATTATGAAATTAAGTGATTTAATTTATGAAATAATATAAAGATAAACATTATTCTCTTATTTATGAAAACATGTAAAGCTAACTTTTTGAGATTATTAGATTCTAAAAAGTTAAAGCATTGAATAATTTGTTTTGTTATTACATGGAAGGTGTTATCAAGGACGGCCTCCTCTGGCTTTCGTCGTCTGTCGATGGCTTATGAGGAGTCGCCTCCTGTCCACCACTCTGGCTTTTGTCGTCTGCCGATGGCCTATGAGGAGTCGCCTCCTGTCCATCGCTCTGGTTTTCGTGTCTGTCGATGGCCTATGAGGAGTCGCCCCTGTCCACCGCTTAAATGCTTTGCATACATCTGTTTGTCGATGGCTTATGAGGAGTCTCCTCCTGTCCACCGCTCTGGCTTTCGTCCTCTGTCGATGGCCTATGAAGAGTCGCCTCCTGTCCACCGCTCTGGCTTTCGTCGTCTGTCGATGGCCTATGAGGAGTCGCCCCTGTCCACCGCTTAAATGCTTTGCGTACATCTGTTTGATGGTTTCACTTAAGTTAAGGATAACGAATTGTCATTTGTTAAATAAAAATAAGTAGTGTCATGTGTTAACAAATATTCGTTTATACTCGGCGCTCACATCTTTCAGTGTGCATTAACAGCTAGCAAGGCACGACGGCATCCACCCATCTAACCTGACCGCACTGATCCGGCATTTGTTGCATAACGATTTTTGCTACATATATCGCCTGCATGATGGACCATTTCTTGCAATTCCCATTTTTGTTTTTGTTTGAGTTCTAGTTGGCATTCGAGTTCTAGATCCAGTTGTCGTTCGCGTTTGATCTACGGATTAATTCAAGGAGCGCACTCCTGCAACATCCCATTTCTGCTTTGCAATTACATGATGGTATGGTTGTTGTTAGTGGAATTTAAGAACATATCCGATGCTATTAAGGATGCACCTTTTCCCAGCCAAGAAGAGATCCTCTCCATAGGAAGACCCAGGCCTTTTCGTTTTGCAATGCAAGTTGACCCAAATGACACTATCTTGGAAGTTTTAAGATGTGAAGGAATCCATTGCTCTCTTTGCTCTGCATCACCTCGGTTCCATCGCATTTACATAGTTTTCACAAAGTGCATGTATGTTCTCACCAACTCATGCGTTTCAATCAGTCAAGCTTCAATGTGTTATTCTTTTGAATCTAGGTAACTATTAACGGGGGCAACACATTTTCCACCTAAACAATAAATCAGATTTTATATGATGCATGCACAGGATGGACGGTTCCAGTCGATAGTGACACTGTTGGGTGTGGAATTGCATTTCTTCCTGCCTTCCTTGATGATCACAACTTCAGTAACTTGGAGACCATCCTAATTCTGCGCATCTAAATTGTGACAAAAATGTCGAGAAATGTGGTTAGAAACAAAATGGACATCTTTGCAAAGTTCAATAAATCACAACGAACTGAAATACACAATTCTAGAGCTTTAAAGACCTACAGTTGATTGGGGTGGTAGATTACGGAAAAGGTTGTCAGTTGGGCGCCACAGAGGAAGCCCACACCCGAGAGGCTCTTTCTCTGCCAAATCTCTGAGTTGATGGTGCATTCTTATACAATTTTCATTGTCGATGTCCGCAAGGCATTAATACTCTAGATTCGGAATACCCATCCTTCCCTTTCACCCAAATCCGTCCCATTTTCGTATTGGGGTGTCATTCCTTCTTCCTATGAAAAAAACATGCAGTGTCTATGAATCTCTTTTCTCCTCTTCTTCAAGATTGTCGTAGCTAATTCTTAATTACTTTGTATATCTATAGGAAGTCCTAATTTGAATATTTTTCAAAGCTGGGCTTCCCAATGCTCCAAATCCTTTTTGCCATGAAGAATCCTACCAAATACTTTGACAGACAAGGGCAATCCAGCCCATAACGCCAAAAAAATTTCGACCACTTTTTCAAATCGAAAACGTTGGTCGAAGGCGTGTAAGAAAAAAAGGAGCAGAGAATGTTCATCATCTAGGCCTGTCATGTCATATTTACGTCGTTAGGCGTTTTTCTCCGAAGAAGTTCGGAAGACAACTGTTCCTTTTCGTCGTCTATAGCTCGAATTAGATGCTGGCACATGTTTGATGTTTGTCTGTTGGTTTTAAGGTTCGGCCGCGTGTTTGATTTACCATTTATTGCCAAAGTATAAGGAAGCTTTATGCTGTTTCTTCACGAAAGCATTGAATCTGTGCAGAAGCTCGCGGACTGAATCGTACCTCTTGCCATACCATTTATTCGATCAACTCCACGTTCTTCACGAAAGCATTGAATCTGTGCAGAAGCTCGCGGACTGAATCGTACCTCTTCCCATACCTGCACAAGATTGAAAGAAAAAACATTAAATTCTAGCTTTGCAGTGATTGTTGACTGTTGAGTCTATCAGAAGCGCCCATTTCGCCCATTTATTCTCGATTTGGAGGTGGTTGAACATCTTGTCATGGCGACCGCCCCTCCCTGCTGCATAAATGGGTTTGCACAGAGAAGTTGCGTGGGTTTGCACAAAGAAGTTGCAGGAATTCTGATTCAAAGAGCCAAAGAACTACAAAAAGACAGGTACGCAATTTCATTTCGAAACCCCTGAATAGCTTAGAATATTTTGTATCTGCAATAGAAATTCATGCCTGCATTTCGTTGTATGATAATCCCAAACACCCTGAATTTGCCTTGCCTGATTAAGGGTTTTATAAACCAGTAATTTATTACAAACAGATGGAAGGAAGGCATTGAGTGCTTACTCCCTCCCGCCCGGCATCGAGTGCTTGCTAGGGTTTAAGGACCGGATAGCGTATAGATTTAAGGACCTTACTGGGTGGGTAGTAGCTCTTTATCTACCAAAAGCATTTTGACCAAAGTGATAAGTTCCTTTACCACTATTCCTAGCAGTTCCTTCAGGCATTGTTCTTTAGCGCGTGAGTAGGACTAACATTATTCTATCGAAAACACTATAATTATCACTCCAAGGTGATCTTGACCAAAAAGTCCAAGGTTCTCGCTGCGGGGTCGTCACAACATTGTAACGCAACCATGTTTTGAGCAAAACAAGATTTGTAAACTGCGGGTCTGTTGGTTTGTTTGTGGGATTGACGGACTGTCAATGCCCCATCCAGGGTTAAAATCGTGTTGTTCTCTGTCCCACCATAAGGCACAAGTTACACAGGGATGAAAAAGATCCTATCCTAAACAGAATTCTCAGGAAATTATGGTAGGGAAAATTTCCTTTCCAATTTTATGCTAATAAGACTACCCGTGCAAATTGTCCCATTGTTAAATGTAGTTCATAATGCGTTGCTTTCCATAGGCTATTGTTAGATATGTCATTTTCCTATATAACAGTTCTAATATTTGACATTAGCTTTCTCGAAGACTCTTCTTTTAGATCTATTTGCGTGCTGGAACTTGTCATTTGTCCTTGACATAGTAGATTAACAATCTCCTGCAAAAATATTTCAAGTCAATTCATAATTTGTTAATTTTTGGGTTTGGTGAAGTAGTGTATGGTTTCTTAACTTACAAAGCTTGTCTAATTGCACTGTGAGAAGCTAAATGCACTCTAGAGCCCAGGTGGAAGAGATGTACCATGCTTTTGGGTACGTAAACTAATAAAAACAAACAGGCAGGGTCAGACACATATTGTAAAAAGAAAAGAACATAAAAACTTGACCATTAATTATGATAATATAAAGAATATAGAACAAAGTAGCATACATCCCATCTTAATCCCAGATCTTTAAAGTAGTGAGAGTATACACCTGTGTTTTAAACGATGAATCTATGCTTCTCTTTACCTGCAGAAATTGTAAGTGGCACTCTA
>LPNX011144571.1:337704-388007 GCA_001517045.1 Pseudotsuga menziesii | reverse complement strand
TATATATATATATGACACTGGTTTCATATGTAATATCATAAATATTACATGATCTTTAGAATAAATCTAAAACCCGATCTCCTTTTTTTGAAAATGTATCTATGAGACAATTAATCGATCTTAGTGGCTTCCGCTAGATGTTTATAACCTCTCATTTCAAATCTATTTATTCATATGTCAATTTTTCAACCACAACATTATAAGTCAATATTTGACTATATTTGCCTTCACTCCTTTCATTAATTAAAAGATATTCATAGGTCTCATATTTTGCCCAACATGCAAGATGTATGCTTCCAGTATCACTCATAAATGGATCATTGCTCGAGCTACGAATATTAGGCTTATGCCTATAACAAAATTAAATAAGAATCTAATTAACTTATAGAAAAATACATTTCATATCGAATTTCAAATGCTTAATAACACTCAACAATTATCTTACCAAAACAATTGTTTCCTTGAATTTTCTTTATCCTTGAAGGTTGTTAGCACTGCTCCTCCTTGTACATCTAAATTGAAAACAAGAAATCTCCATAGTGGTGATGTTGTGACATCCATAAATCCCAAAACCACTTTATTGAATAATTGGTAAGTATAAGGCTTACAATCATAAGCAATGTTTTTGATATTGTATCCATGAGGGATGTCTGCAGTTACTAGGGAGTGTTCCTTCTTAGGAACAAGATTTGCAATGTTTGCACAATCACCAGCAATCACTTTATATTACACAGTGTCCACCCCATTCCAAACGTGATTATCAAGGGTATCATCAAGTTCAATGTTTGCAAGGCGTCGCCTTCTTTGTCGTTCTATTATGTCTCATTGAATATGAATTTTTAAAGACTCTGGTGCTGAACTCTTCTTTGGCATCTTTGAGAAAAAAATGTTCATGTATAAGTAAAAATAAATAAATGAATTGGCCTGCAAATAACTAAAATAGAATATATCATAAATCAACATACATTTTTGTATGCAACAAACAAATTTATCAAGTTCTCTATGGAGCTTGGGTCTGGATAGTTGCATTTGACATCATCCCAATTCTTCTCCCCCAACATTATAACCATATCCTCTTGTATTTTCTTGTAAACCTTATGACTACACGATGTAAAAATAAATTATGTTTATGATCATATCTAATAATATAACATAATGCTTAATTAATAAAACATACTAAACCCAAAAAATAAACTTGAAAACATAAACTAATCCACAAACTTGCTTTCCAAATTCATTACACATTTCCTCCATGATTAATTCACCTAACTTTACACGTGAAAACATTGTAGATATAAATGTTTCATCGTTCACACCTTGCAATGCTCTCCAAGGTGTTATAGTTATATCTCCTGGAAAATTCTTGATGTCGAGACCTCTTTGACCACTATTCCATGCAACTGATTTAATTTTCTTTACCTTTTGATTTTTTATGCCAATATTATGCCACATGTTAAATATATCTCCAATCAAATCCCGTATTGGCCCCATTCTAAATTCCAACTGAAAATAGTTATCTACAACTCTGAATGCATCACTTCCTTTCAAACCTTTATGTTTCACATCGTGCTCTTTAATCGAGAAACATATTTCCATACAACATTGTTTCCGAAAACTTGCATCAACTTTCGATCTATCCCCACCACATTTGTTCAATTCATTATGGATAAATATGACCCTTTGAATGAATGTCATGGGCATCCTATAGTCACTATCTTTTTTATGATCCCATGCCAAGAATTTTGCTTCCATGTATGTTAAACCAACATAAATTATGCATTTGATTGTTTGAAAAATAGAGTTTTGGGGAAACTCTTGCATTAATTCTCTTCTGGCCTCTGTAGAATGATTCCACACCCAAAACATAGTAGTTGTAATCGAAAAAATCATCAAATGCATCTCTAACAGGAACATATTTCGGGTCAACAAGAACTAGGTAGTCAACCACATGTGCATAAGGATTGAGCCTCATTAATGCTTTCAAGTTATGAACATAAAAGCGACGTGGTTTACAAATTTGATACTTCTCTTGACCTTTTGTGGGTATATAAAGTTTCTTAATGTTTAAATCAAATGTATTCCCATTTTGAAACAACTTATCCCTTTGCAATCAATCCCAAATGGTATTTTGTGTTGTATTAACAACACCATCATCTAGATCATCTCCAGGAGTGATGATTTATAAACTATCCCCAAAATTTTCAGTTTGATTTCCATTAATAACATTGGATTCAACATCTTGTCTCCTCCTTTTACGTCTTGAAGATGGTGTATCTAAATGAATAACTTGTTGATCAGGAATGAAAGCACCCTCATCCATATTTATTTTAGAAGAGTGTTTCTTACTCTTACTAGCAGAAGTAACATCCTCATTAGCAACAATTTGTTGATCAAGTTCAGTTAGGCGAGATATTTTTTTACATGTAACCTTCCTAGGTACTTTAGTTGATTTTTGGATGTCATTACCTTTCTGTGTTTGTACTTCTTCAGTTTGAACATAATTTTGTACTCGTTTCTTCCTTGGTGTTTCTCCCTTCTGAAAAGTACCATTAATGACATCCATACGGTTTTCTTCAGTGGAATAAATTCCATTCAGAATATGGGAAAGTGGCATGGAAAAATCCCGCAAAATAAAAACCTTTTTGTATTAAAACTATTACATCGTCATATCATCCAAATTATAACAAATTCACAAACATACAAAATTATAGAAACTTACACTCTTGAGCACAATATCGTGCACGACTCCCACACAAAATTAATTGAAAATTTCATCTATTTTATAGTTTGAAACCTTCAAACAATATCTGATTTTGACATAGGTCTTAGCACGTTTCACTTGTGCACAAACAAAGTCTTCACCTGGCTCCAAACAAATATCTCGCAATAGTCCTAATGAGTGATAATCGATTTTCAGATATGCAAATGTCACACAATATAAATGAATACTATCTAGGTTCCCTTGATATTTCTCTTTCATAAACCAAGAATAGTCCATTTTCTCTTCCTCTCGTGCATGTTTCCATTCCCTTGCATTCTTGGCTTTTAAATCCTTGATGGACACGGCTTCTTCATGGGAAAAATTATAGGATGGCTCGATTGTTTTTTTCAACGACTTCATTGTTGATCTTGCTCCAGACATGTTTACAGATAACTTTCTTGATGCCATTCTCCCTATAAAAGAAAACAAAACCTTTTAGTTTATCTACAAAAAAACAAGTAACATAACTACATAAGCAAACAAAAAACATTCACAAAAAACAAAAATTTGAACATAAGTTTAAATAAAAAAACAAAAATCATAACATAAGTAAAAAACAAACCTTTTTTTTTTAGCTAAAAGAAGGCCCATGCATTGGGAGCCTAAAGAGGCCCAAGGGGAAGAGCATATCTCCTCCCTCTTGCTCCCAAAGGGATGGTCATAGGGTGCTTCTCTTTGGGCACACGAGGCAGGAGCTAAGTCTCTCCCCTCGGGCCCCTTTTGCCACCCAATGCATAGCCCATGGGCCTATGCATAGCCTTCAGGTTATAAATTGGGCACCCAAAGGGGCCTAACAGGGAGGAACAAAGCTCCTCCCTCATGCGCCAAAATGGGAGTGCATTAAGTCTCCCATTTGGGCAACGAGGAGGAGATAAGGGCACCCAAAGCGTCGGCCAACGAGCATGCGCTTTAGGTGACCAAAGGGCTTCCAAGGCGCCCGCCCAATGGGTGACACGATTTTGAGCACGCCCCTATGGGTAGCGGAGCGGATCTGTTCCTCCCCCAAGCGTCCATTGGGAGAGCGCTTTGCGGGGGAGGATCAGTTCTCCTTCATTCTGCCCAAAGGGGATTCGTTGGACAATGCGACTATCAGAATCACGCACGCCCGTTGGGGCGGCGATTTTGGCACCCAAGAGAGGAGCGTAGCTCCTCTCCGCTACCCATAGGGGCTAGGGGCGTGCCACATGCCCCTTTGGGCAGCGAGGAGGAGCGCAGCTCCTACCTCGAGTACCCAAAGCATCTGTCCAAGCCCAATCCCAAAAGAAAAACAATTTGTAGATTTTGGGCTCTCACCCGAGGCCAAGGCCAAAGGAAAAAAATACATTAAATTTAAATCTTGTGCATCCAAAGGGAATGCCAAGCCGAAAAGAAAAAAAAATACATTAAATTCAATTCTTGTGCATCCAAAGGGCACGCCAAGTTCAAACGAAAAAAAATTTACATTACACAAAAATGTAAATTAAACTAACCTTGAAAATCTCCTTGGTGGTCTTTAAAATCCTTGTAGATTGTTGCAATGTTTGTAATCATTGTTTGCAAGAGGTGACTGTAGAAAAAAATCACATTTATATTGCAAAGATTAAGTTTAATTTAACCACTACATGAATGTGGGATTACAAAAAAAATACCAAGATAGAAAATAGACAAATTTATTATAAGAAATATAACCTTCAAAGCACTATTAAAATGCTCCAAATTCAAAGCCCATGGAGTTAGAGCAATTGGTAATGAGTAATTAAGATGAGAAGTTGTAAATGGAAGGTCACAAGTTCAAATCCCCCTGTGGGTACTAACTTACAAAAAAAATTGGTCGAAATTCAAATGTGAATAGAAAGAAAATGTAAATAGTAATTAGCTAATGCATTATTAATAAATTTAAACGGGATGACAGTAAATCAAATTTTACTTATGTTATGAGTGTGGGATAAAAAAATGAATGTAGAAAGCCAATATATTATTACAAAATTTATAGAACATAGTTTACATGTGATTTAATTAATATTGTTACAAAGTTTTATATTAAATATTATACTAACTTCATTAATTGTATTAATGTGTTAGAAATGTGCGATTTGTTTTTGTAGCAAAATTTTGGAGGAAAATTTGTTTGGAGGGGTGGAGGGTTGGAGGGAATGTTTTGGAGGGAAAAAATAGTTCTTTTAACTATATGATTATTGGAGGTTGAAAATTGCACCATTCTACTTCTTGTGTGAGGAGAGTGGGAGTTGCACCATTCTAGTTTTTAGTGAAAAGTCATGGAATCATATGAAATTATCTCAATTTCTGAAAATGGTGAAAATTTTCCTTCGAGTGAGGATTTGAGAGGCGTCGATGATGATTTTCCTCCTAGCGAGGATTTTAAAGGCATTAATGATGATGATGAAGACCATCCTCCAAGTGGATATTTTAAAGGCATTGAGTAAGATGATGATATGTTTCCTCTAAGCGAGGATTTTCAAGGCACCAACATTGATTTTCCTCCAAGCGAGGATTTTCAAGGCACCAACGACGATTTTCCTCCTAGACAAGATTTCCCTCCAAGCGAGGATTTTCAAGGCACCAAAGTTGAATTCCATCCAAGTGAGGATTTTGATGGGATCAACGATGATTTTGGTGAAGATGAAGGCACCAATAATGGTGTATATGATTTTCCTCCAAGCAAGGATTTTATTGGCACTGCTGATGATTTTCCTCCAAGTCAGGATTTCAATGGGACTGATAATGTTTCTCCTAAAAGCAAGGATTTTGATGGCACCAATGATTATTTTCCTCCAAGCAAGGATTTTAATAGAACAAAAGATGATTTTGGTGAGGATGAAGGAAACAACAATGGACTTGAAGATGATTTTCCTCCAAGCGACAATTTTGATGGCATCAATGATGATTTTCCTCCAAGTGAGGATTTTGATGGGACGGATGATGATTATGGTGAGGATGAAAGCACCAATAATGGTGAAGATGATTTTCCTCCAAGTGAGGATTTTGAAGGCACTGATGATGATTTTACTCCTAGAGAGGATTTTGATGGGACAGATAATAATTTTGGTGGGGATGAAGGCAATAATAATGTTGAATATGATTTTCCTCCAAGCGAGGATTTTAATGGGACATATGATGATTTTGGTGAGGATGAAGGAGATAATAATGGTGAAGACGATTTTCTGCCAAGCAATGATTTTAATGGAACCGATGATGATTTTCCTCTAAGCGAGGATTTTAAAGATACAGGTGATGGTTTTGGTGAGGATGAACCTGCTAGTGGTGAAGATACTAATATTGTTGATGATGTTGATTTAACCGCAAATGATAAACATGATACCGATGAGGATAAGCAATCTCCTACTAAATTTGGTGATGATAATATCAATAAGAGATGATATTCCTCAAAATGATGAGGACACTCATTCAAACTAGGATGATGCAATGGTACATGAAACACAAAGGAAAATTGTACCAATGAGTAAGATTAAATGTAGGACTAGACCATTGCATCAATCCAAAGCATTCTAGTTATACAAGGTTTAGAAAATATTTTCTCTCGAGTCCAAGTTCTATTACTGATTTGATTTCAAGTGAGTGTTTCCAAAAACATTGTTTGAAACATATGCACTATAATTGTGCCTTGGAGAAAAGGATAGCATATCTATCAATGAACAAAAATATGCAAAACTCATATTTAGTGGGGTGCATGATTTCCACAAAGTCAGGTTATGATTAGTGCATTGGAACTATTTTACTTTACAGAAGGGAATTCAAAAGAATTCACTCAATTGGTAATATTCGACTATCAAGGATCCATACAAGGATAGAAAAGGATCCCACTTTTTATTCTAAAGAATATCATGCACGAGCTAGTGGACCAATAACAAACATTGCAATATCATGGATGTATGACTTCTTTTCTAAGCATGGAGAGAGTATGCCAGATAGAGAAACCATACACATTCCAGATAATTTCTCAAGGCAGGAAATCTACAACTTATACAAGGAATTTGTTCAAGAGGCCGAAGGAAATAACAATTTAATCAGATATGCATATTTTACAAGACTATGGAAAATAGAGTTCAACAATGTCTATATTCCTAAGAGGTCAAGGATGGGGATTTGTAGTATATGTGTTTCTCTTAAACAAAGAAGGGATAAATAAGAAGGGATAGAAAGAGGTGTGTCTCTAACAACTTTATTTTCTTAAATACATATCAATTATAAAAGCTCATCAATGTTTTTATTTTTATTTTTTAATTTGTAGATTATGATATCAAAGAACTTCAAGCACACCGCAATCAACAATCGATTGAACGACAAAATTTATACAAACATTGCAAGAAGTGTTATAATAATCCACATCAGTATTTGGGTTTTGGGTTTGATAATTTATGGCATGGATTAGAAAAAAAATACTTTTGCAACATTTTGTTTGTTTGTGTACCAAAGAATTTAAAGGAGGATAATTTTATTTAGTTGCACTTGGTTGGTTGTATGGTTTTTAATGGTCAAAAGTCTCCAAGGGTTTACTTTACATCTCCAAATATTCATAATGATGCAAATTTGACCATCACCATAATTCACCATGTGATTACTCATTGGTCCGTCAATCTTCCTCGAGTTCTATATCTACAATTGGAGACCACCTTATGGGAAAACAAAAATCAGATCGTGTTTGGTTATCTAAACATGCTTGTTGAATTGAGAATTTTTCAGAAGGTTAAAGTTGGTTTCCTGCTTTTTGGACATACGCATGACCATATTGATCAAATGTTTAGTCGTTTTGCAGTTACATTGGGGAGGAAGAATGTTGGAAGTCTCCCATCATTAACTGAAATTATTAGAAAGACATACGGTCCAGAGCCTATTGTACTAATGTTGGAGGAAATTGTTGACATGCAAAAATTTACTATGCGATCGCATGGTGAAGAAAGGTGCTTTGAAAAACCTAATGGCATTAGCTTCCAACATCAATTTCATATAAAAAAAGATTGATGGGAAAACACTACTATGGGGTAAGAAGTACTCAACAAGTGCAGAATGGGGGCTTACATCAGGTTTAACATTTCTGAAATTCATCCCAATTCGTCAAATTTATGCTTCAAATTTATTGTTATTGCAATCAGCAGTCGATATTCATAATGCACGCCGACACAATAAAGATGTTGATTCTCCTCAATGCTTGGAATAAATAAAAAAGTCTATCAAAGATACATATGACTATTTTGATGTTGTTGATACTGTTTGGTGGGAGTTTTTTTTCATGGAGAAAAATGACGTAATTTCAAACTCTACACATGGAAATATTTTTTGAAGACTCCTTTTAATTGGCCGCAAAGTATGTCAAATGAAAACAAGGAAATAAATGTTGAACAAGAAGGTGTTGACTCTTCTCAAACAGAGGAAATGGAAATGTATATTGGGTCTAGAAGATCGTATGCATGGCGTGGGGCAATGGAAGGCCTATACAGAGGCTTAGTACAAGATATTAAGGAAGGTTGTATGATTGCAATTTTGACTACAAATGATGCACACGGTTATCCATTCTGGATTGCAAAAGTTATGAAGGTCAATAAATAAAATGAAGAAGTTATATCCATTGAAGTACAATGGTATGCAATGGACACACGCCCATTTGATGTGGTGTACAAGCCAGAGATGGTGGTTGAGAAAATTGTTTTCAAAAAGAGAAAAAGAAAGGGTCAAAATGTAAATCATCGTCGCATTGACATACTAGTTTATGACTTCCGGCTGACAAAGATTTGCACTCTCCGCTCCAAGACTACATAGATTATCAAAAGATTGTTGGCACAAGAAATAGTTGCATCATGGGAGTCTGCTAAACCAAGGCGTAGATCGAGAATGAATATGTCATGTGAAATGTTGGATATACATGAAGACTCATACGGTGCACTTATTGATAATAGAGAAGAATATAGGTAATCTACATCTTCATCTGAAGAAAATGTAGTTTCTGATGGTGTGTCAGAATCCATGTGTTGATTTCAATATTTGCACATAAAACATTTTATCTTTTTTATTAAGATGACATTTCCTGCATGACAGATCTAAATGAGTGTTTCAATATTAATATGAATGGATTCTATGTCTTATGGTTTAATATATGATTTTATTATGAGTATTGTTAGAAATTCCTTTGTTTTATATGGAAAGAGCGGTTTAATAATTTCTTGAAATTTTTTTGTTTAATATAGTGTTACTAAAAGGTTAAATAAATGCAATTTTAAATTATCATAAAATGTCAAATTCCTGTAGAGAAAATGGCCAAGAGGGGTTTCGTTTGCTTGGCAACCCAAGATCAAAACTCGTTGCTCCTAGGAGGCGACATTTAAATCCAACCATGGTAAGGGTTGGTGCGGTCTAGTTCGAGTGCGATCTCCGGGTGATTTTGACAACTTAGATGCCCCTGGATTGTGATTTCTTAGACCAAAGGTTCGCCCAACAAGTCACAAGGCACTTGAACAAAAAAAAATATGATAAAATGATATAATTGTGCTATTTTTTGAAATAGTGTGCTATCAGTAGCATCAATTTTCAAGTTTGGTCTTGATTTTAAGGTTATTGCGCCGAGAGGCACTCTACAGCCCAGTATGGGGGAGATCTTGTAACGTTACATAACGTTATGTAGCGTTATTTTTATTAATAAAAAATAATTTTTTTAATTATAAGCCAAAATAAATGTCGGCTAGAAAAACAACCTAATATGGGGGAGATGTTGTAATCTTCCTACCTAACAAAACAATCAAAAAGTAAAAGTTTAATTATCCACACAAAAAAATGTGGGTTAGAAAAAAAACACAATATGGGGTAGATGTTGTAATGTTCCTACCTAACAAAATAAATAAAAAATAAATAAAAATGAATCATTTGCAAAAAAATGTTGGCCTTGCACATGGTTTTAAAACCAAAAACCATGTATAAGGCCTTCTAAACAACCCATAGTTTTATTGTACATGGTTTAGGAGCGCCTTGCAAATGGTTTTAAGATCATGTGCAAGGCCTCCTAAACAACCCATGGTTTTAGGAGGGCCTTCCATATGGTTTTAAAACCATGTATGGGGAGATGTTGTAATGTTCGTTTCTAACAAAATAAAAAATATTATATGTCTACCATAAATAATATTAAATATTAATAATAAAAATATTTTATGTGGACCTTAAATAAAAAGATGTGTCTTTTGGTTTGAATCAAGCCAATGGCTATATATAGGACACACCAAAGTTGATAGCTCATTGAGTGCAATACATAAGAAGAGGTTTGCACCTCGAGAGATTTGATCCCTCTCGGCTCTTAGGATTTGGATCTAGGCTGGTTGTAAATAACATTAAGCATTGTTTTCGTCCATGTCCACATTTTTAACCCCCAAAAAAAGTTACTGCTACCAGTAGCACCTATTTTTTATTTAGAGGTGTTTTTTTCCACAAAAATAAGAGTTTTATAGCTAAAGTTCTCGTTTTGAATATAAAGTTCTCGTCAAATTGTATAACATCTTATTGTCTCCACACACAAATTTACAAATCCAAATTCACTCTAATTACATCACATAAATGTCTTCCATGCACATATTAAACAAAGTACCTTCCAAACTGTTTATGCATTAATCAGTAATAACAATAAGTGGAATAGAAAAACATGATGTAGTATTGCACTACCGTCCCATTCACTGATAAGCATTATGAACACAATTTACTAGATTGACTCAATGCGGCTCGATCCGTTCCACTTCAACATATGGTTCCCATGTCATAAGTAAAATAAAGAGAAACATAACGACCCATGGATGGGATTCCACGCAGAAGTTAGTGATAAGTCGAAATCATACAAGGTCTCATTTCTCACATGTAATGGTAGAAGGTAAACAGTTAATGTCACTTTGAAATTCCATAAAACCTAGAACAAAGTGGATCTTTTGTTTTCGTAAGTACTATTAAAGATAATTTTATCATAAAAGAGTGGTATGGAGGATAATTAAAATTTGCATAATTTTATCATAAAAGAGTGGTATGGAGGATAATTAAAATTTGCATAATTTTATCATAAAAGAGAGTGGTATGGAGGATAATTAAAATTTGCATAGTATGAGGTAAGTGTTTTTGAAAGCAAGCTCTTTTCTCCCTTATTCATGTAATGGCCAATGTCAAAATAGCAATATATGCCATCAAAGTGTTATGGTCAAAATAGCAATATATGTCATCAAAGTGTTATTAGTATTATTTTGGATATCTTATCTATGTGTTATTAGTATTATTTTGGATAGCTTATTTATGGAAATTTTGACTTTGGAAGCATCTTCAAAAATTGAGTTGAATAATTGATTCTTTTAAAATCCTTAAACATCCATAATATATGTTGGCTATAGATTTGGTCATAGTGACAATGTACTCGACTCTATAACATAATCCTTAACGACAATTGGTGAGCCACGTGCTAATGATGTCACCCACATTTGACAATGTAGCTTGCATAACTATGGAAACCCGTGGATGTAAAGCACAAGTATGATCATTTACACAGACAACAGACAAGAACGCATTGACAATGATGGAAGCAATGACTATAAGGGCATACAGGGCAGGCCCCTCTCATGTGGTTGCTTTGCTTGTGGAATAATAACAAAACAAAAACATAGGCAAGGACGATCGTTGTGAGGAAAGGTGAGAGGTGGGGGAACGAAAACAATGTTTAGAAAATTGCAGAACAAGTGGCAAGGAGCATTTGAAACAATTGAATTAACCAATAGCATGGCATCAATGGTCATCAAAAAGAAATAGACAGCTATGATCAATGCAAGTTTCAAAGCCATCCATATCGTCTATAAGAGGGAAACACCTTACGACGTCATATTTGTACTTAATCATGTGAATATATATGAAATAAGAAAAACACTTTGCACCATGTTGCAATGCATTTATTGTAATAGAACACCTAAATGATGTTGGCCTTCAAATTGTTTATATTATGGCTTATTCTATATCTACATTTCATGCATTTTCTCCTTAAGCCAAGATCTCCATGATAAACATTCATGATTTTTGAGGACCAATGTATACATTATGACATGTACTTATCTAATTAATATAGTTTTCTTAAATTCCAATTATGAATGTGATGGGTTTGATCTTATGTTATTTTTTTATGGTTTTTGCATATGTTGCATGTGAGAACTAATGTGGTCTACAGAAGATCATAATTGTGCAAAGATTTAATCCACAGAGACACAGATGATCTCCCTCATTTATGACTTCAAACTACCTTGAGGAATGCTTGACAAATTTGAGGGATCTTGTCCATTCACCATCTTTAGAGCTTATAACACTTGGAGGCAACCTAAATGACCTCAAGGAATTTGAATCCTTGTTTATCTAGGGGATTCAAACTGTATAGGATGGAAATCAATTCTTTGTGACAACATGCATAAATTAGGAAGTTATGGGATAACCTTCATCAATTAAGGGATTGATTGAAATGCTTAGATATGACTCTTTTTCAAATACAAATAGAGGCATCATCAATAGAATTGAAGTTCAATTTTTAGTATTATCAAACATTTCTTTTGTTGTTGGTGATTATAACTTCAACAAAATTAGGAAGGAAAACATGACATGATGTTTCATAATAGCATATGAATAAAAGAGACATAGTTATGTTGCATTCTTGGGTGTTGAGTGTATCTAAGGTTCCAAGGCCTTCCCTAAGTAAATCCCACTCAAGGAGAGGTCTAGGAAACTGTGATCATTTCCTTCTTTTCTTTTATTTTTGTTTTTGCTAACAAAACGATTTTTATAGTAAACAAAGCACTAGTTTAATTTATGTTAATTTATAGTGGTTTTGTGATTGTCTTGCATTTGTGAACAACACTTTTATTTATGTACTTATGCAATTCTCTCAATATTTTAGTTTACAATGTGTTTCCATAGTTGAAGTACATTTAATGAATCTAATATTTCAAATTATTATTTGAAGGATTGAGTGATCTATTATGGGGGTTTTCTTAGTTTTGGGTTTTCCCTATAAACATTGTGTATCCATCTTTAATTGTTGTCTATTTATTATATTTCTTTTGCAAATAATTATATATATACTTATTATATATTTATTGACTCGGCTCATTGACTTAACTTTTCATTTAACAATGCCATACACACATAATTAGAAGAGATGGAAATGAAGGATATGAAATCAATGTTATGAAAAATCAACGAAAATGAAGTGTCCATGTTAGACATTTATATTATATACTTTATTGAAAATATGAATTTGACATTTACAATTGCAAACATAGTGCACAACATCTCATAACTTTACACAATCCCCGAGTTAATACTTAATATGAGTTTAAGGGATTCAATAGGCCAAGCACTTTTTACACATTTATTACTTCTCACACAATATATGTTTTATGTTCAAAGATTTAATGATGCATACATTACCTTGAACAAAAATGTACCATACTGATCATATATATTTTTTATTCAAATAAATATATATTTTCTTTTAAAATTGTAACTTTGATAATTAATCATATAAATATATTTAAAAAATATAGAATGTTTTCTTTAGTTGCTTTACATTATGTTTAACTTTACATTATGTTTAGTTGACTTTACAATATGTCATTTTAATGAAATGTTGTATTCAATTGATTACATTAAATGTACAATCATAATTGTCTTTGTATTGAACTGAAATTCCTTCTTTCGACATATATCACCTAATAATGTGAACACCAATATTCATGAAGGGCTAAAGTGACACTGTAATGAAAAATTGTATTCATAATATAATTTAGTAGTCACATGGTTTTTAATTATGTTTGAAAGCAAAATAAGTGTCTTTAATTCCTTCATTTGGCGTATATTACCTAATAATTTAAACATCATAAATACAAGTTACACAGTAATGAAACATTGTATTCATGATTTAATATTTATATGTTTTTTAATTATGTTTGAAAGATATAGTGTAAGGAAGAGTTTAATAAGATTCATTTAACTAACTTGATCTCATCGATTTTTTAATAGTTTCTATTTTCACTTTTTAATACCAAGAATTATAATAACAGTTTAAGTTTGTTTTGCAGGGGAGTGAACATTGTAAAATAAGCATATTTGTGAATAATGACACAACTAGGGTAGGGCACTAGACTATTTACATTTTCCTTCAAAATGAGGGGTGGTTCATGGCTCTGCTCCATTCTTTGTAGGGTGTTGCTCCTTATTTTATATTTATATATAATTTAGTAGGAGATGTTCTTCATGATATCAAGGACACAACCTAGTATGAGCTTTTCTTAAAGAAATAAATCTCAAATTTTATAAAGGAAGACCATTTGATATTAATGGTTAAAATTCTGATTGGCTCATGACATATATTGTTGATTACTCCATTAGTCATAGAATTAAGGTCGTGCTTAAAGCAATCATGAAGGTAAGGCGGGTCTCCCTATGTGTAGAAAATGGGTCGTCAATGATCTAGGAGGGTACAATGCTTTTCAAATATTCCCACGAGATATTGACTAGAGTATTTTAAGGCATTAATACTTTGTAAATGTAGAAGCTAGGTACCATTATATCAAGGTACTTTTTAGCCTTGGTAATAATTTGGATGCATATGGTGGAAAGGGTCACTATGTTCAATGGCCCAGTGATGCTGAAATAAATGTAGGTTCTTCAAATGATTCATATTTCTTTTATGCCATGATTCCAAAATATTACAAGAACTATGTGAAAGGTTGATTTGACAAGAAAATAGCATTGTTAACAAGGTTATTCACATGCATGAATTGACCATATTTTCATTAGAGATTATGAATGAACCCGTTGTCTATCATAGGTCTCTAGTCCATCTTTTTAGACATGTATTACAAACATGGATAAGATTGTAAAACATTTTTAATGGACCCTAGAGTTTGTCACAAGCTCTTGGTTCTTATTTCTCTCACAATTCAAGAATTGAAGCTATTGACCTTTCATCATTACATGTCTATTCTGATCATTAAGAAGATAAATTCAAACATACCTACTTTAATTAAATACTTTTAGTTAAGTCACAAATTGATGATACTTTTATTATCTTTAAATTCCATTCTTTCTTTTACTCCTTGTGGATCTCCTTTCCATATTATAACAATATTTTCCTCAAGTGTTATCAATGTAGGGTTCCAAACAAAGATATTTTCAACAATTATTTATGATCATTCTTCAAATTGATAAATTTTGAAGAATGATCATAAATGGCCCAATGATGTTGAAATAACTATAGGATCTTCAAATGATTCATGTTTCTTTTATGCCATGAATCCAAAGTATTACAAGAACTACTTGAAGGTGGATTTGACAATAAAATAGCATTGTTAACAGGGTTATGCACATGGATGAATCGGCCATATTTCCATTAGAGCTTATGAATGAACCTAATTGTCTATCATAGGTATCTAGTCCATCACTTTAAGCATGGATTACAAACATGGCGGAGATTGTAAAACATTTATAATGAACCCTAGAGTTTGGGAACACGCTCTTGTGTCTTATTTCTCTCACAATTCAAGAATTGAAGCTATTGACCTTTCATCATTACATGTAATGGTTCTAATCATTAAGAAAATAAATTCAAAGAGACCTACTTGAATTAAACACTTTTAGTTAAGTCACAAATCGATGGCCCTATTTATTATCTTTAAATTCCTTTCTTTCTTTTACTCCTCATGGATCTCCTTTCCATATTATAACAATTTCTTCCTCAAGTGTTATCAATGTAGGGTTCCAAACAAAGAGCTTTTCAATAAGCATTTATGATCATTCTTCAAATTGGTAAATTTTTACTAAATGTTCGAGTAATCATCTTATAATCATTCATTTGAATATTATGCAAGTAAATCAATTTAGATTCGCCATGTTTATCTCAACCAATTTACCCTAAAACTTTACTTATCAAAAGTAAATTGTAATTTATAAGTATATGATCATCCATGGTAGATGAATACCTCCAAATCAATCCAACTTACTTATGGAGTATGATAAGGATGTTTAAATTTTATAACTTACAATGTCCTCTTATGTTCATTGTCAATGAACATAAGAAACAGCTCGACTGTTGATGCAGCACCACACAACTTTCTTTGAAGCATACAGAGTACTACAAGATCACATGGAGGAGTCGGTCATTACAGAAGGAGTACTCCGGGACTGGCCTACTTACTATGGGAAAGTATTCCAGTAGACTCGACAGACCCGACAAGACATCCAAGCACTCGAGAAAAGGAAGAGCACGGAAGAAGCCCTCGGGAGCACCATTGAAGATCAAATCGTGTTGGAAACAAATAAACTGCAGAAGCTCGAGCGACAAGCACACCAATGGGTGCAACATGCAATACCAAGCTTATACAAACTAGATATCATCTATCCGCAAATGAAACGACTTCTGGAGATAGCCGAAGAAAAAGACCAGTTTTTGGGGCCCGACATGGAAAGGATAGCAGACCTGTCGATTCAAGAAAAGATGTCGACATTGTCAGGCCTCACAACATTAACAATTGACATTCATAAAGTGTTGCAAAGTTGGACAGAATTCCAACATCAGCTGGTTGTGACAGCAGAAGGAATTTTTGAAGTTTGTGTACAGAAAAGACCGACCATCCAACTTCACAGCCCATAAAATAGCAAACAAACAAAATAACTACTTAGACAGTGAAGAATTTTTTAGTACCTCCCTTGTTCTTCGTGACAAATAACAGTTTTGTTCGTGGGGGAGATGTTGGAGGAGCTAGTCGACCAGTCGATCGACCGACTAATTAGAGATTACGTCGGACACCCAAGGTCGTGTCGGTTAACCGAACCGACAAGTAGTTATTTGTAACCGTTTGTAAATGGTATATATTAGGCTGTTGAGCCAGTGAAGAACTCAGTTCAGTTCAGTGTATTTGTATGAACTCATCTGTTATAATATAATATGTTATTCTTACACTTATGTTCCTATCTCTTGTCTTTGATATGTCTGTATGCTTATAAATGTGTATTAGTGGTAACCCTTTGTGATCTGTGGGATTACAACAGTCATTAACAAAGAATAATTAAATTGTCCTCCCCAAATTACTTTAGATTTTCGTGAGTTATAATTTGATACACCATTTTGATATTATCAAATATCAATTTCATAGAATGACATCACTTTGGTTAAATAGCTTTCTTGAAATAAAACATTTCTTACTTTATGAGTATCAAAATACCCCCTAATTCTACAAACCAAAGATTTTGATGGGGATAAGATTTAGTGTTTACATAGTATGTGTATTAACAAGAGCATATATTTATATTATGTATAATTATATCCAAATTGAAGCCTTAACAAGATTATGTGCTAGAAAAAATTAATTTGTTTGAGAGCAATGTGTTTCCCGAACTATTCATTATAATCCAAATTGTTTAAGCTTTTAGCCTCTAAATTTAACCAAATTGTACGTTTCGATGATCAAAGGGGCTAAGTGGAATGTTAAACATCGACTTCACACCTAGTCCCTTCAATCACCTGAATGTATAATCAAGTTAAGGGTGTCCATTTAGCACAATTGATATCGCTTATGACTCTTATCATCCAATGAAAATACAAAACCTTGCAGTGTGCATATGTTATTTCTCATGCCTTTAGAAACATAAAATTTAGTCTATGTCTACCATTCAAGCACATTCAACTTCAATTACATTTTAAGATTAATTTCCTCATAATAGTATGATAAATCGAAACCACTGGATAATTTGTTGCTACAAGATAGCCTATACCACCCTAGAGTAATTGAGAGACCATATCCCATTCATCTTGTCAAGGAAATTTTATTGTCTATAATTATTACATTTACTTTATCTAAGACATGCATTTATTTCACTTTATTGAAATTTAGGAATGGTTTCACACAAGCCTTACCTTGTATCAATAAAAAGACTCTAACCATCCAAAATCAAAAGGAAACCCATAAATATAAACCAAGTTGATAAGTATTCCATGGGCCTCTATAATTGGATTCGACAATTGAGACACAATTTTGATTCCAATCCATTACCACATACTTACAAGCGTAGCCACACCATCCCACATGGCGCACATAAAGCTAATCAAGCTTTAAACCCACAAAATCACAAGGAATTCCTTAACAATTCACCCTATATGTGATGTCCCTACTTGGAATTTTGGAGAAAAGTGCAACTTGGGCAATTTTTGAGCTTTACTAATCAAGACTATAGGGGGTTCAAGCTGACTCCAAATGGTCTTGAATTTGAAATTCAAGGGTAGGTTGAGTCTTAGAACATCCCAAGATGACCTATGAACACTTTGGATCTAAATTTAAGTTTCTACAACTTGTTTTGGGGCTAAGTAGAGAAAGTGTAATTTTCCTAGGAAATTGAGGTCAAATCCCCCCAAGGGTGGGGACCAATTTGGATCTCTAACTCAAGTACGACCCACCCAAATTTCAGAACAGTGTATGGGGATGAATATCAAACATTGATTTATATCATTAACCATGGTTATTAATCTCTGCAGACTTATTATGATGTGCAACATTTGTATGGTAACTTTCATGGAAAGTGCTTAAGGGGAAATTACCTTACTAGCTCAATTTTGACACATGAAAAGTAGAATAGATGGTTCTAAGAGTAACATGACATATAGTGGTCATATAAAGCATACAAATGGTTGTCCCAAAACCTTCAAATCAGAGAAAATATATTATACAAATCTATTATCAAACTCCTTCAATATTCAAGCCAAAGTCATGAAAACGAGTGATTCAATAGCATGATAATACAACCTTTTCACACATGAGTTTCTTGGATTTCGAGATGCATATCATATGGACATGAAAGTACAGAGTCATAAATAATATATGGATTCTCCCAACATCATCAAACTCAGAGAATAAACCTCATATAAATCTGATATAAAACTCCTTCAAGAATGAAGCCAAATTCATGAAAACTATTGATTCAATGGCAAAAGAATGTAAGCTTTTCACACAGGATTTTCTTGGATTTTGAGATACAGAGAATATGGACATGAAATTAGAGATTTATACATCCTATATGGATTCCCAAACATCATAACACTAATAGAATAACCCTCATACATATCTGATATAAATCTTTTTCAAGATGGAATCCAAATTCATGAAAACTAGTGATCTAATGGCATGAGAATGCAAGATTTTCACATATGAATTTCTTGGATTTCGAGTTATAGAGCATATGGAAGTAAAAGTGTAGAGACATACATCATATACCCATCTTAGGCATCAAATGGATGCAACAAAGATCAAGCACCACTCCAAGAAGTGTGCCATCAACATGAGAGTACAGGGGAATGGAGAAGAAGGAATGAGAGAAGAGGGAGATAGATGAGAACTCGAACTGAATGGAATTCAAACAAAAACTAAAACACCTTCATTCATATCCAATGGGAGGTCTGAATGTCCTCTCCATAAACCAACTTGGAAAGGAATCCAACTCCCTTGAAATTGGTCCACAAGTAAGGAAAGTGAACACTCATTGTGGAATGGACAAGGAAAAGCTCTCCAAAATGCCAAAGGACATTTAAAAAATTATCAAAATATATTCTCCTTCCTCATGAAATCCTTTTATTAACTTCATGAGGCCTCTAAAGTTTGAATTTCCCTCCATGGGCTTCCTCCAACTCATGTTAGTGGTTTAGTAACTCCTATGACACTTGTTTTCTCCTTCATGCTCCAATTCTTTCCCCAATTCGAAAGGATTTCTCTAACTCCCAAATGTGCCCTCTTGGCAGCTATTTTTATCCCTATCATGTTATATTTTTCATAGGTCTGCAATTAGGTTTGAATTTGTCATATCTTTCATAGAATATTCCATCATTAGTTGTCATAGAGTGCATGGAATCTCCTTCCAAGTGGCACACATTGTCTTCTTAGACTCTTCCTCTTCCATGGGAGTTACTCTCCTCTCCTAATTCGGACTAATTGGCTCATGATAGGCTATTTGACACCACATCACCCTCCAAGAACATTACATTCCTCATGGGTTCGGATTGGGATGAAGGTCATGTCAAGTGTGGGGAGGAATCTAGTCACCCAAAGACTCCACAAGCTTCCAATTGTCTCCATGAACCAATGCCACCTTATTTTCTTAAAATTTATTATTTATGTGACCCATATTAATGTGATTATGGTAAACTAAGGTCCTTTTGGGTCCTATATCTCCCTTATTATGAAATTTATGTCTCCACCTCAATCTAGGGAACTAGTAGGTTGGTGAAACATTATTTGCAAGTAGTGTTATTTGGATGGGGACATGAAAACCCTCCCCACCCAATATTGCTTGTCCTCAAGCAATGCCAATTTTGTATGATGCAAAATGTGTTCATCTTCCCAAGTGGCATCCTCACTTGGTAACTCTTTCCATTGCACCAAGTAATCTCTTATGGTTTTGCTCCTCAATTTTCTTTAGCTGCCATTTGAGTAGTGGAACTCATGTGTTGCACTTCTGTGTTTCCAAAAGTAAAGAGAAGTGTATTTTGGATATTCATATCTCCTATTACATCACCATTAAACACCAAAAGATTAATTAATTCCATCAAAACAAAATTTGCACAAATAATCTTTTTTACCACCATGTTTTGGAAACCTTTTCTGAACTTTCAACCCCCCTTTTGCTCCTGTATAATTCTTTGAAGTTGGTACTGAGTTACCCAACTTTGAGTCTTTTAAGATATTAAGAAAATTCCAGAGAGGAACCACCGTGCTTGTTGCTGCACTACTCTGATTACAATCACCTTTTCAAGTGGTGACGCAATCTCCCATATTGCTTGTTGCCCCTAAAATTGAAACCAAGCAATACCAGGATCCCATTACTTGTATTGCCCCCTTCCAAACATCATGAGTACAAAATATAGATAATGAAAGTACATAACAACATCATAAAAATGTACATCAAGAAGGTATCTCATCAAAGAATCATGAAATTGCTTGTACATCCAGGTTAGTAGATCATCATGTGGTCCATACACACAAGCATCAAGTATTATATCAAATATGCTCCAATGACATAGGTGAGGGTCCCATGTCCTATAATGCTACTCCAAAAGTGTGTAAGATGCATTAAAATTATCATCCATGTGTTCTTTCATCCAAGAAGTGAATGAAGAACCTCCACCAAAATCTAAACCAAATAAGGAGCCAAGAAAACATGAAGACTTCAATGGCTCAAAGAAGTCTCATCAATACACCCATGAATATGTGTATCTTGAAGAAATAACAAAGGATGTTGTTTCCAATAATAATGTGCTTCAATCATATACCTCTTCACCTAAGTGTTGGATGAAGTTCCTCCAACATCAAATGGACTAAGCAAGAAGCAAGGAAAATCATGCATCTTCAAGTGACTCAAGTGAAAATCATAGGTGCACCCATGTAGATTTGTATCATCATAATGTAACAAAGAATGATGCTGAAAATGTAAATAATATGATGCTCTAATCATGTCATCATCAAAAGGAGAGATAGAAGTTTCATACTCCACATGTGGCACCGTCAAAAATAAACCTTTCACCCAATTTTCATCCCCAATTGGTGTGGCTGAAAATGAAGTAGGGAGTGAAGTATTGTGAACCAACCTTACCTATTTGCAACTCGTACCCATCAAACTGTTGAATGCATTTTCTCCATCATTGGCTGGTCCAAATGTTGTGAGATCATGTGCTTCCTCCAAGGATTTGCAACTCTCACCAAAAGGAAACTCATAATCCCTCTGAACAAGAACAAGTGATTGGTTTCCTTCTTGTTTGAATGTAGCCTCTTCAAGCACCTACATATCAACATGTACCTCATGTTATACCATCACATGAGGTTCCTCATTTTTAATATAAATGCTTTCATCCATTGAATTATTGTTTGATATGTAGGAGGGTGTAAAAGACCATTGCAACCTCTCTTGAAGTTGCTCAATCTCCACCATAGATTTTTGGAGTGCATTTTGGGTGGAATCCAACTCATTTGAGAGCTTGTCATTTTCTTCTGCATTATTCAAGGTTAGTCCATGATACAAACCAACAAGCTCAATTAAATAATCTCTTTCAGAAAGCAAATTCAAAATATTACCTTTGATGTTGGATATTTCCTTTTGAATTTTCTCGATGTCCTCCATGGAATATTTCTCCTCCGTGCTCCAACAAATTTTTGAGACCAAAGCATGTGTGCCATGGAGAGTCTTTATGGGCTCTTGAATCTTCTTTTCATTCATGCTCAATGACCCTTCAATAAAAACAAGTTCTTGTTGAGTAACCTCCTCTTCTTCTTTCTTCTTGATTTGATCAGCTTCTTGAAGCTCAAGTGGTGATGGGGAAGTTGATCTTGGTTCTTCATTATTTGCTACATGGTCTTCATATTCATACTCATGAGAACTTTGGCTTGTAGCAACATCTTCAAAAGTGTTCTCTATGTCACCAACATAGAGGTGTGAGCACCCATCAATAGGTACTCCTTCATAGTTCAAGCATCCATCAATAGATGCTCTTTGGTCCATGTCCACAGTAGAATGTGTCACAGAATGATATTCAATAGTTTCAAGGGAATCTTCTTCATTCTCATGTGATGTTTCCTCATCTTTTTCAGAGTCACTTGGTAGTGACTTTTGATCATGTTGATGTAATGCTTCTTTTTTTTCACCACCCACAGAACTAGGTGGCTCCTTGGTCTCCTCCATACTTGTGGATTGTTGATTGTTTCTTAATGAGTTCACATCTACACTATTAGGCCTATATCCAAACACCCAATCAACAATGTTTTCAAACATAATGGTCTTATGTGTCTCTCCCATCATAGCAATATATGTTAATATTGTCGGGGCAAGTTTTTACATGTTGCTCTCAAGCTTTGTAATTCATTCATAGGAGTAGCTCGTGGTGGTTTGGCACATACATATTCACTTAGTTGTTGCCACTCATATACTGCTTCCTTCATGCCATAAGGAGTGTCAAGGTTCTCTTTAGACTACAAATTTAGGATTTGTAGGTCTAGTTTGATTCTTGAAGTCATGGGGTTGATTGTGAAGTTCAGTCCTCAAGAAAATAGTTTCCTGATAGGTCTTCCTCTCTTTTCATGATGGGAACTACTACTACCCCCTGTTGCCAACTTACCCCCAAGTTGAACAACCATCAATTCGAATATTGCATAATCTTCTTGGTCATATCATAATAATATGACTTTATGAATGCCTTAACTTCCTCCTTATCCCACGACTTTTACTCCTAGTTTATCCTTAAACACCATTAAAGCAAAATCGACGTCTTCACCTTCTTCTCTTCCACTGACAATGTCTTCAGATTTCAGTCTCTAATGGAGGGAGATAATCATCAGGAAACATGAATAAAGAACTTCAATTGGTGCCAATACCATGCTTTGATACCACTGTAATGTCCCTACTTGGAATTTTGGAGAAAAGTGCAACTTGGGAAATTTTCAAGCTTTATTAGTCAAGACTGTTGGGGAGTCCAACATACTCCAAATGGTCTTGAATTTGAAACGAAAGGGTAGTTTGAGTTTTATAACATCCAAATATGACCTATGAACACTTTGGATCTTAATTTAAGCTTTTGCAACTTGTTTTGGGGCTAAGGAGAAAAAGTGTAAAGTTCCTAGGAAATTGAGGTCAAATCTCCCCAGGGGTGGAGGCCAATTTGGCTCTCCAACTCAAGTACGAATCTCCCATATTTCTGAACAGATTATGGTATGAATATCATACATCAATGTATATAATTAACCATGGTTATTAAGCTCTGCAAACGGATTATAATGTGCATCATTTGTATGGTAACTTTCATGGAAATTGCTTAAGGAGAAATTGCATTACTAACTCAAATTTGACACATGAAAAGTAGACTAGATGGTTTTGAGAGTAACATGACATATAGTGGTAATATATAGCATACAAATGGTAGTCTCGACATCATCAAATCAGATAAAATATCTCATACAAATCTGATATCAAACTCCTTCAAGATTGAAGCCAAAGTCATGAAAACTAGTGATTCAATAACATGAGAATACAAGCTTTTCACACGAGTTTCTTTGATTTCAAGCTGCAGGTCCTATGGACATGACATTACTGATTCATAAAATCATATAAGGCTTCCGTGAACATCATCAAACTCAGATAATAACCCTCATACAAATCTGATATAAAACTCCTTCAAGATTGAAGCCAAATTCATGAAAACTAGTGATTCAATGACATGAGAATGCAAGCTTTTCACACGAGTTTCTTGGATTTCGAGCTATAAAAAATATGGACATGAAAGTACAGAGTTATACATCATATATTGGTTCCCCAACATCATCAAACTCAGAGAGGAACCCTCATACAAATCTGATATAAAACTCTTTCAAGATGGAATCCAAATTCATGAAAACTAGTGGTTTAATGGCATAAGAATGCAAGATTTTCACATATGAATTTCTTGGATTTCGAGTTACAAATCATATAGACATAAAAGTACAGAGACATACATCATATACCCCAGCTTGGGCATCAAATGGACACAGTAAAGAGAAAGCGCCACTCCAACAAGTGTGCCATCAACACGAGAGTATGGGGGAATGGAGAAGAATGAATGAGAGAAGAGGGAGATAGATGAGAACTTGAATTGTATGGACTTATACCGACAACTAAAGCACCTTCATTCAGATCCAATTATAGGTCTGAATCTCCTATCTATCAACCACCTTGGAAATGAATCCAACTCCCTCAAAATTGGTTCACAAGCAGGAAGAGTGCAATGGACAAGCAAAAGCTCTCCAAAATGCCAAAGGCCAATTAACAAATGATCAAAAGTTATTATCCTTCCTCGTGAAATCCTTTTATTAACTTCATGAGGCCTCCTAAGCTCAAATTTCCCTCCATGGGCTTCGTCCAACTCATCTTAGTGGTTTAGTAACTCATATGACACTTGTCTTCTCCTTCATGCTCCAACTCTTTCCCCAAGTTGAATGGCTACCTCTAAATCTCAAATGTGCCCTCTTGATAGCTATTTTTATCCCTGTCATGTTAGATTTGTCATAAGTATGCAATCAAGTTTGAATTTGTCATATTTTTCATAGAATATTTCATCATTAGTTGTCATAGAGTGCATGGAATCTCCTTCCAAGTGGCACACATTGTTTTCTTATTCTCTTCCTCTTCCATGGGAGTTACTCTCCTCTCCTAATTCAAATTACTTGGCTCATGACACCACATTACCCTCTAAGAACGTTACATTCCTTATGGGTTCGAATTTGGATGAAGGCCATGCCAAGTGTGTGGGGGAATCTAGTCACCCAAAGACTCCACAAGCTTTCAATTGTCTCCATGAACCAATGCCACCTTATTTTCTTAACATTTATTATTGATGTGACCCATTTTAATGTGAATATGATAAACTAAGGTCTTTTTGGGTCCTAGAGCTCCCTTGTTACGAAATTTATGTGTCCACCTCAACCTAAGGAACTAGCAGTTGGTGAAACATTATTTACAAGTAGTCTTATTTGGATGGGGACATGACACTATAGCCCATTGATCTACACCCAAAGGCCTAGATTTTGAAATACATAGTGCTCTCTCTCTATATATGTATGTAACCTTTGGCGATCTGTCCATTGGGTGTAGCTCGAGTGGTTGGGAGATTTGGTTATTGAGCTCCCCACCCGGGTTCGAATCTCGTCGTGGACATTTGATCCTTGGGAGCCCTTGTATGTAATGAAATATTAGACTGGTGAGTCGTTTATTGTGATTAATGGTGCCCCAAGTTCATTATACTTTCCTAGCAAATATAAGATATTTTCCCAAGTGGAGGTAGCCATGGTGTAAAATTGGGCTTCCATGGTGAACCACTTTTTTTTTAAATGTAACCTTTGGCAATATCATTTACAATTATTGAGGTTGTCATTTTGTCAAAAATCGTTTTCAATTTAACCTTTTTTTATATTAAATTTTAATAGAAGAAAATTAAATTTAAAATTTTAATTTTAATTATTTTTATGTGATATCACACTTTCCCTCATCTTCTTATAAATCTAAATTTAATTTTTGATAATGTATTTTTTCCAATGGAAAAAATCTCTTTATTCATATCGAATAAACATAAAGTGCCCTTAAAGGCTTACTTCATTTTAACATTTCCTATATGGCTTCATTACATTCATTTGTTCTATAGCCTTTCTGCATGGTTCTTGCTTTCATCCCGCATCCTATTCTTTTCCAAAATTGCCTATCCCATGCACAAAAATGTCTATAACCTGTAATTATTTTAGAACATCATATAAAGATCTAAGATCTACCCATTGATCATCCCCTCTACCTCAATGATTCCTGGTTCTAGTGTGAGCACCATTTTTAAGTCCTTTGTATATGTGCTCAAAGGAAACATATTTGAAAGAAGTAACCAATATTTGATTGTTGCCATTGTGTATTGAAGGTGTGGCGTGCATATATGAATTCTTCCATTGGCCCAGTCTACAACCGTCTTGGAGTAACCTAGCAGTTGCAGACTTGTCACCGGTTTATGGATAACTACCCTGAGGACTGCCCATAAAGTCAAGAGATCCACTCTATTGTTAGAGGCTTGTCCTAGGGCATATTTGATGCTAAATTTGATCAAATCCAACATGTATAGCACTCCTCCAGCTCCCCCAAGCAGTGGCTCTCCCTTACTAGCCCCGTCAAAGTACACCCATGGGATGCTTTTATTTATCTCCGAATGTATAATCTACCTCTACTTGATCTCCTTAGGGTATGCTTGATTTTCCTTCACTTTCTGCATAAGCACTGACATAGTTATGCCCAATGGGGTCCATCTATTCTAGAACATTGCCTTATTTCGTGCTTCCCATATATTGAAAATAAATAAAGCATGGGAAAGGTTTTGAAACTACGTACCATTGAATCCTGCCACCATTGTTGAGCTTGATGTTCCAGTGTCTTATCACCTCTAGGTACCGCCAGATTATTTAGTTTCCTTGATGTCGTATCCATATCATGCATATAATCAGGCATTGAACAAATGAGAAGTCGTTTCCTTTAAAGATCTACACATTATGCAGACACCTGATCCTTGAATCCCTCTCTTCCTTAAATTTTCCCATGTTAAGAGCTTATTGCTCGGAGCTAGCCACAAGGTTAGAATTGATTTAAGCAGGCCCGTGATCTTCTAGATTTTGGACCACCACCAAATTTGTTATCCTTCATGCTGGGCTGTTGTTGCGACCTCATACCCATTTTTTGCCGAAAATTTCTCATCTTTCCCCTTCTTTGTCCATATTAAAACATATTGGTCCTCTTCTTCCAAGCGAATGAAGCTAGTAACTAGTCTATTCACAAACCAGTTCCATTATACTACTACCTCCCCCCGCAATCCCAAATACTAAGCCAATTTCCAACCAAGTCTACCTCTTAATTGAGGTTGTTGACCTTAGGTATTTGCCAACACAAATTCGTTTCTCTTAATTGAATGACTGTTGCATCTGATAATCTAAAGTCCTCTCACAAATCACTTCCTATTATGACACTTCTTCCATCACCAATTTTCCATGCAGCCCACCAAGGGAAAAGCCAACACAAGAGCTTTGTATCCAATGGAGCCATTTCTATGTGATTTATCAAGTCATCTAAACCATTCCACTACCGAGGACGGACAATTTTTTGAGCACATAACTCTTCCCCACAAAGATCTAGGCTCTAGGCCAACCTCCAACATGATTTGCTGCCAAGGAATTTGCAGAAAAGCTCTGGATTCTTGATTCACATTGATAATGTATATAAATGCATACTTTCAATAGATGTATTTATAAATGCATACTTTCAACAGTTATTTTTTAATTTAAATTTTTATTTTTAACGCTGTACATCAGTTATGTTAATTTCCTCATATATATTTTACAATTTTGGCTTTCAAGAGCATTTTGGTTTCAAGTGCTCATTCTATGGTACTATCTATACCTTGCAGTTCAGGAAATCATAAATTTACGACTTTAATTATGTAAAGTTTATTGAAAAGAATATTAAACTTAATTATTCTGCAAAACTTTTTACAATAAAATATAATATAATGATTACCATTTAAACATTTGATAAATTTATTTATTTTATTTAGTTATTGAGAAAAAACTAAAAGTGTTAGTTACTTTAATTGAAAATCACATAAAGATTTTTTTTAATTAATTATGTTATTTTTTTTTAATAAAAATATATTTAAATCAAACAAAATTCATTTTTACATTAAACAACAGTTTTATTAATCAAAATTTTAAAAAAATAACTAAATTTTAAATATTACAAACCTAAAAGTATTCTAATCTTAACATTCTTCCAATACAATATTCCTAGTAGATGTCCCAAAAAAAAATTGTCCAAATATCAAAGTCTTCATTCAATGTGATGTGATTTCATATCAGAGTAGTACAATATGATCTTTCCAAATGAAACGTAAAAATTTAAACTTCTTCCAATATAATGTCCCCTATAAAAGACAACAAAATATACCGTATGTCGAGATTTGTCCAAATACCAAAAGTCTTATTCGATATTAATAAAATATACCGTATATATCAAGATTTGTCCAAATATCAAAGTCTTATTCGATGTGATTTCATATCAGAGTACGACATTATATAATCTTTCCGGATGAAACGTAGATATTGAGACTAAAAACAACAATGGCTAACTCCATATTTGGCACGGTAAGGTAAATTATGTTGGTAGAATGGTACTCTCAGAGAGACAGAAGCAAGGGAGTCATCAGGAACCATGAAGACCACATCCAAGAAATCTTCAACAGATTCTCGGTTAAAGAACCATAGGCTTATTGAAAATGAAAGCTGAGATGATATAATCACATATATATTGTGGAACCTCTCGATGGTGGCTGAAGATGAAAGCTGAGATGATATAATCATAATATTGTGGAACCTTTCTCAATGGTGGCAAAAGGTTGAAAAATGGAACAAGCGGGGGTTGTTTTCAATAAAACAGAAATCAATAGATTATTATACAATATTTAATTTGTAAGCATTATATACAGATAGATAGGTGGAAAAAGAGTTTGTTATTCAATATTAAAACACAGAAAAGGTGATTTTCATTCCTGTATGACCTAAACTATTTCTTATGGACCAAGAGTTGTCTTTCGAGAATTAAAAAACAAAACACAAAACAAGTTGACACGTTCAAGATTCAAGTGCTTCAGGTGAAAATAAAAACAAAATCTACCCTATATTATTTCAAATTTCAAACAACCAAGTTTTGTCTGTACAGACAAGCCAATAATGCAAATCCATGTCTTGATAATGTATCAGAGGCTAAGCCAGTGAGCCCGTAGTCCTTAATGTTTATAAGCTTTTTTCCTCCTTTGAAAACAAATATATCCAAATCGGAATCGTGCGTGAACAGAATTCCAACCCATGAAGTGATCCGCCAACCAGAGAGCAGACTGTACGGCCGACACAGGCATGGAGAAAACACGGGAGGATGACTTAAAATAGGTTGGCATCGCGGAGACCGCTGGATTGAAAAGAACCCTTGGTAAAGAGGGAGAATTGGGGGTTTGCATCAAAATTTACAAAGAGAACGAAACGTTAACTACAAGGGCACCAGTCAAACTGGAACAGTATGTGCTGGAGGTATGGGGAGAAATTTCATGGAGTCAGAGAGTTGATTGAAGCTCCCAGCTCAGAACCAGGCTCTGACTAATCCAGAAGTGCTCGAGCGAGTGTCGTAGGCTTTATTTTATGCCTTTCATGTCGATGCTTTCTATCCTAGTAACTGGCCATTTTGTTTCTGATCATAGAAAATGTCAGACGAATATGAATCTAAGGCAGTTATCTTGACCATTTTTAGTTCTGATCATAGAAAATATCAAACGAACATGAATCTAAGACAGTTATCTTAGGCAATAGAGATATAAATTGAATGTGTCTCATTCTTGGACACACTGCTTAGATCCTTCTAGATATAAGGTGAAAGCAGTGGCAACGGATGACTCAGAATTGGCCCTCTTTCTTGAACTCCGTTATAATACCTTCAGTGATCCTGGCAGCATTAGGTAACCTTCAAAATGAATGAAATCTTTTCCCTTTCAGGCAACAAAAAAAAATTACATAATCTTGACCACTAAAATGGGAATGGTACATTTACACTGATCATATGCATTTCTCCCTTTCGTTCGAAACTACATTTTGATGTGAAAATAGCATTTCATATATTCTCTCTGGTTATATGTTTTGCAAAATTGGATAGAGAGCGAAGCGAGGAGGGTGTTGGTGGAATTTCTTTGTTATTTCTGCTGGGGCATCTGGTCGACATAAACAAGGTGATTTTTGCGGGCCTGGAGCCCAGTACCAGTCTGGTTACTCAAATGAATTCTGGGACTTCTCCCCGCGAGACATCCAGAAGCAAAGATTCCTGTTTTTATCAAGGATTCCTCCTTTTGTCGAAGATATACCCATAGGAATTTTTATGGAGCTAGTCAAGGGAAGGCTGGCAGGTGTGGAGTTGGCATCGTGTTGAAGCTTTTCTGAATCTCATCCTATCAGGATCAAGATGGGAGGGGATATGGGGATCCAACACTAGTGGAGCTTATAGCCCTGTAGACTCCTCTCAAGTTCGCCTCTGTTATCGAGGAGAGGTCCTCTGGCAAGACTCCAGGATTATCGAGGAGAGGTCCTCTGGCAAGACTGCACTATCTGTCCTAAATCTCGGGGTTGCCAGAGGAGGATCATAAATCTCGGTAGTTGGGAGAGGATCAGGATTCTCCAGGACGGTTTCCAGCTTCTGCTTTATCAGCAGTTTTTCCGTGAACACAATGTAGAAGCCGACAGGCTTTCAAAAGACTCCGTGCGTTTCGAGGAGGGGCTTCTGATTCTTTATGAACTTCGTGATCATAATGCTATCCATGGTGGAGCGATGTTGGGACTAGTAATCCCAGAGAGGTCGGTTGGGACCTTTCGCATGTTTCAGTCATAGTTTCTCTTTTCTGTGGTCTTCGGGGACTGGTCAGCGTTGGCACCGATGGGTATATTTACTGGCAATGATAGGTATTTTTGCTTTATAGCTCTCTGAAATCTCAAGGCCTGGGAACGTTTTTTGTTAAAGTGACGGAAAAGGGATGCTATAGGATGGATGCCTGTGAGCCTGTTGTGTATCAATTTCCTTTGGAAGGATACCTTCTTCTTTATGCTTCCTGCTGCGTGACTCTTTGTAACTCATCTTGATAGTTGAATACCAGATATAATGGTTTTTTTCTATTAAAAAAAAACAGTCTATACTAACTTATCTTGATTCAATAAAAAATAAAAATTGAATAACAGATACGCTGGTTTTTCCCTGTTTGAAAAAAAAATATCCTCGAAACTTCTATACAGTAATTGCTCGTGACAAGTTTAATTTTGCTTTTCCTCGTGCTAAATTTTTTGCGTTAAACATGAAACCACATACAAAAGTCAAATAATCGAACCTACATCTAGAAAATAAAATCTAAGAGAATGTACCTCGGAAAGAAACATGTCATTAATAATCGAACCTACATCTAGAAAATAAAATCCAAGAGAATGTACCTCGGAAAGAAACATGTAATTATTAATGGGACAAAACGATTGAAAAGGAAAAGCGAAAGTAATACTCAACATTGTATTTTTCATTTTTTTAATATTGTGGTTCACAATGCCTATATCCACTAGAAAACCACCGAAACCAGCTATTCACCTAGGAATCAGGGTATCTCAGGTTCAGCAACACATAATCATGATTAGATGTACTCATTAATACAACAAGTGTAGTATTAGGTTATCTCGGGTTCAGCAACACATAATCATGTTTGGTTGTACTCGTTAATACAACAAGTGTAGTATTGTGCGGGTAATTAGTAAAGTCATTAGACGGTTGTGATGGTAATTGGAAATGTGTGCTACGAAAATGTGTGATACTACATTTTTTTCTCCTCAGAAATGTAAATGTGTGATACTACTACATAAACAGATAATTAAATAATTTATGGGTGGGATGCCCTGCAAAATTCTTATTACTACAAAGGTGGAATGAGATTAATGAAATAATCAATGGTTAGGATAGTTAAATAATCTATAGGCAGAATGCCCTGCAAGTCTCCAATTACTACAATAGCAGAGAGAGATTAATGGTGAGGATAATTAAATAATCAATGGGTGGGATGCCCTGCAAATCTCCTATTAACTACAAAGGCAGAGATTAATGAAATAATCAATGGTTAGGATGCCCTGCAAGTCTGCTAATATTATACGGGACAGATTTCCTGACAGGTATTTGGCTTCACAATAAGACTCCTCTCAATTATTCCATTAGTGATATTAATTTAGTATAGTCTGCTACTATTATATGGGCAGATTTCCTAATAGGCATTTGGCTTTCATAATAATACTCCTTTCAATTATTTCATTGGTGATATTAATTTATTATATCTATCAAAGGTACCAACTTTAACGAAATAAAAACTATAAAGAGCAAATTTTTAAGATATAATTTTTTTTTTTTAAGATATAATTTTTTTTATTTTTGAAATCCAAAGATATAATCCCCCCTCTAGAAGCTTAATAAAATTCAAGATGCTTAATGACTGATGCAAATTTCCACTACAGAACTCTTTATGCGAGTTAAAAGATGACATGAATGTGGGTAATAGACTAAAAACTTATGCTGAATTTCTTTCAAATATTAAAATCTACACTGAACAAAGCAAACTATGTATATATTTTACAGTGAAGAGATGGTTGGGATAATCCATCATATCATATCTCGAGCAAGTATGCGATCGTAGTAATTTCTTTTCTGATTAACACTGCTCCATGATCTATAAGATAATTGCTATAATTCAATATCCCATATTATACAAACCATATTTCTGATTATTGCTATAATTCAATATCCCATACTATACAAACCATATTTCTGATTAGCACTGCTACAATATCTATAAGATAATTGCTATAATTCAATATCCCATATTATACAAACCATAAAACTCAACAACTATAAAAAAATATATATATAGTATTTACATTATTTCAAATCAACTTAAAGCTTTTTGAAACTTTTTGGCTGGCATTTTTTTAACCACAAACCATGTTAATATTCTTAAGAGTGCTTAATTAATAAATCCTTTAAATGCTTGAATATCCTGCAAGTACTATAAGGTATATTCAATGTACTATCAAGGCATATTCAATAAAACATAATTTCAATCAAAAGTCTAAATAAATAGGTATATACAACAAAGTGGTGTAGTTTCAATGCTCAAATAGCTGCAACAGTGGAAACCATGTTGTTGATTCCGCAAACGTTATGTCCTCTGCACAGCTTGTAGAAACCATTTTCTCCCCAGTTGGGTCCCCATGAGTTCTTTATGACCCAAAAGGGCTTGTCCTTCATTCTAATGGGAGCAAAGCCTGCAGAACCATATCCTACAAGGAGTACCCCGTGATCCAAGTTACGCTTGCTGCAAATGTATGGGCAAGATACTCCTCCTACGTATGTCTGCATAAACGCGGCATTGATTCCAACTGCAAACACCCATACAAACATTAAAAATAAGTGACTAACAAAAGCAGCCAAGTTATCAAACCAGCTTCTTGTTTTTTGTTTTACAGTCCAAATTCGTTAATGTCCACAAGCACAAGGGTCATGACTTCCAGCGAAAAAATATAGAAAGGACATCAAATGTCAATGTTGTATTCAGTTACGTAGATTGATCACTCAGGGGTCATTATCTGGAACTAGGGTTCTATAATGCAGTTTTATGCAGCGTTAACTATATAAACTTGTTGAGAAGGGGGAGAAGTTTTAATATGGAACAAAATCTCCACATATGGAGACATACGTTAATGTATAGATGCTCTCTAACATTACATAGCTAACCACAGCAAGAATATATGCTACTGTTAAGATAGCCTTTAAAAATTGCAAGCCTAATACAATCACTAATGCAGGACACCAAAACTGCTAGCAATAATAGTACCATAGTGAAGGTGGATGAAATCATATCAACCAAAAGACATGCATTTCAAAGCTAACTTTCAGATTAGCAAAGCTTTTGCATTGGTTGAATTTTATAAACCATCTGCTTCACAAACTGTTATGGTTATGTGTGGGATTACTCACAACAGACAATGGTAATGTTAAAAGACACAATAGATGAGAGATGAAATCTCAACACAGTAAAATGTCATTATGAAGATAAGTTCTTAAACATTACATAAATAACAATCACAAACCAAAGATGACCCATATAGCAGTAGACAAAATACTTCTGGCTGTAACTTATATAGATCAAGCTGAAACTTATAAAGCAACCAAAATTTAATTTAATCAAAACGTCAATAAACTTCCTTTAATGTTAGGGTACCATTTTTCGATGGCCAAAATTTAATCTAACCAAACATCTACAAATTTCCTTTAATGTCAAGGTACCATTTTTCAATGGCAATGGAAGATAAAAATCAGTCCTTACTAAATTGCATAGGTTTTCTGCAATAGAGGTGTGATTTTGTTATAAGAACCAACCATGAAATAGGTGCATATTATTAAGTACCTGAAAGAGGTCCATTCTTCACCAGATTGGCTGCAATTTGATCTTCATCAATAGAAACAACGCTGAAGTTCGAAACCTGGGCAACAATTTTGTTCTTGTTAAAGCTGCAAGTGCCGTCTTTTCCAGTATATGGATAGTCCTCTTCCTTCTCCAATCCACCAGATTTCAGTGCATACTGATAAGCACTTGTCATAAGCCCACCATTGCAACCAGAATCACATGATCTTGCGTCTGAAGGATCACACTGCAGAATCACAAAATAGAAAACTCAGCCAATGTAAAAACTCACAGCAAAGTAGAGACAGTAAATTTGGACACAGGAAAGCACCAAGCAGCCAAAACACTATTATCATGTGAGGTTGCAAGTTCCTTATATTAAAATACGCCTCAAATGTTGAAGCAGCAAAATAGGCTCTCAAACAAGCCAAACCCTACGCAACACGAATGAATGATCAGAAAATCTGCAGCCTGTTTAACATGCTTATCAGGATAAATACGTTTCCAGAAATGTACATGTAGAAATGCATTATACGGTTCACCCTGGCTTTAAGATGCCTCGCGTTTGCTGGCTGGGGTATTATGGGCATTTTCTAATGCTTTGAAAAAATTTAGCTTCATGGTTTGGGTAATTAAAGTTTCCGGAAGGCCTTGATTGGATGGCATCAAGGGGTAAATTACAGCAGCTGATCTCAAGGATGCCGCTTCATACATAGTGCAGGAAAGAAGACAGAAATTTTCCTTGAAATAGAAGCTCCAAGGCCTTGGGAGCTTAGCTGCAGTCCCACTGGGATGGAAAGGATTACAACCCTGAAATGTTTATAAAAGTTACAGACTTACCACTTCAGAAAACAAACGAAACGGAAAAAGACATAATTATTGTAAGTGTCTGAAATTAAACCAGATTAACCCTTCCCTAAAAGCAGCTGGCAGAGCTCGCTAGCAAGGAAAATCACCATTGCACTTGAATTACCTCAAAGTTCCCTTAACAACACTAGATTCATAAGGTATCGATAAATCTAAAATATTCAAGCAATAACGAATTAAATTCATTCCAACTTCCTGATGTTAACTGAGAGCAAATTTGTACTGCAAGCAACAGCCTTTGCCTCCAAAACAAAATTCTCAGACCTTTAACTGCCAGTTAAACCTCAGTGAATTCATCAGTAAGCAACATGATGTGACCACGAACCAGGTCTGCATGACCTTTCCTCACAAAACACTACCAAAACAAACATGCCAAAACAAATCATATTTCTGCAGACTCTGAAAACGCAAAGTGTCCACAAGTATCAATAACCAGAAGAGGGAAACAACGGCAAACGACCTTTTTAGAAACAGGGGCAGAAAATTTCTAGAAACACAAATAGCCCTAGGTGTACACAAGTATCAATAACCAGAAGAGGGAAACAAGTACAACAGCAAACAAACTTTTTAGAAACAGGTGCAGAAATTTTCTAGAATTTTATGAATTCCAGAAGCCTTTCCTGGTACATTTCCACTAAATTCACTTACTGTTTCTAAATTGAATACATTAAAAATAATTATGAATGAAGAGATAAATTACACAGGTCGTAAAGACTAAAGAAAGAGAAATAAAAAACAATATTTATAAAGGGATAAATAACACAGGTCGGAAAGACTAAAGAGAAAGGAAAAATAAAAAGAATAAGAGATATGTCAGATTCCGGATTTCACAAAAGAGACCATCGAACCAAAGATTCAGAAGGGTCATTAGGCAGATTTTTTTCACTGGATGGTAATGGGGATCTCGATCTATGATGCTGTTGTTGTTGATACTGGACATCTTGTGGATTTATAATATTGTTTCCTCATGCCAGATAGGAGGGTATTAAAATTATGAACGTTTTTATTTTTAAATTTTAATTTTAGACAAATTATGAATTGAATTGTTTTATTAGCAGGGATTTAGGTTTAAATCCTTTTGACGGTGAGTTAGTTGGGAGGAGACACCCAAAATCCAATAAGTTGAGGGTTGGTTTGACAGCTTATATTCCTCTGAAGTCATGGTTTCTTAAACCAGAGGCCACTCCCGCAAGTCAAGGAGATTCTAACAAACCAAAAACAAAATTACTAATTGGATTTGATACAAATGCATTGAACACAGATCCATATATTTTTTTCCTAGGTTACTGCCGTTTACTCCAAATTTTCAGTAAAAAGATAAAAGAAATTGCATTGAATGAAGTTCATATAAGGAGAAAAATTTATATAAAAAAAATTCTAGTTTATTTCAGTTTACTTCAAATTTCCAGTATAAAAGATAAAAGACTTTGCATTGAATGAAGATATACCATCGACATAGATCTATCTTAAAACTCAGTCTATCTAGCAGCCAGAGGAATACAATTCACTTGTTCAATCCTACGTTATAAATAATCTAACAAATCTATGCAGAAAAAGGGTAGCAAGGTATTGGGAAGTTGAAGAAAGAGAAATATATCTACCAAATCTCTGCACAATCATAACAATAATGGTGATCCAAAACCCTCTCCAAATCTCACTTGTTCTCTCCTAATTCCCCTTTGCAGAATCTATTAAATCTATGCACAAAAGGGGTGGCGGGGTGTTCCCTCCAAATTACCCTTTAAATAGTCTAACAAATCTCTGCATAAAAGGGGTGCCAGGGATTTGGGAAGTTGAAGAAAGAGAACTGGTATCTAACAAATCTCTGCACAAAACGGGTGGCAGGGATTTGGGAAGTTGAAGAAAAATAACTGATAGCTAACCAATCTCTGCACAAAACGGGTGGCAGGGTATTGGGAAGTTGAAGAAAGAGAAATGATATAAAGTAGATATAAATCTACGCACAAAAGGGGTGGCAGGGTATTGGGCAGTTGAAAAAAAAAGAGAAATGATATCCAATAAATCTATGCACAAAAGGGGTGACAGGGATTTGGTAAGTTGAAGAAAGAGAACTGATATCTAACAAATATCTACACAAAACGGGCGGCAGGGATTTGGGAGGTTGATGAAAGAGAACTGATATCTAACAAATCTCTGCACAAAACAAGTGCACAAAAAGGGTGGCAGGGTATTGGGAAGTTGAAGAAAGAGAAATGATATAGAGTAGATGTAAATTTATGCACAAAAGGGGTGGCAGGGTATTGGGCAGTTGAAAAAAAAGAGAAATGATATCTAATAAATCTCTGCACAAAAGGGGTGGCAAGGTATTGGGAAGTCGTAAAAAGAGAAATGACACAAACTTTATACAGTATGAATTGAAACAAAATATACTACAATTTAAAAGCAAAGAATGAAATGATTCATATTTGTATGGAAAGAATATAAGTACACTTTACCACTCAAAAACAATAAAATCACAGTAACACATTCCCAGAAGCTGGGGAGCCCATACCAGACATATCCCCACTCTGGGAGCTTCTTTCAAAGCTTGAATTGGGTGATTCATTTTTGGGGACTTTGTAAAAGCTCCCTATCTATTGGGGATCCCGTAAGGAGCTTCTACACACCTCCAACCAAAGTGTAAAAACACAATTGAATCATCATTGTTTGTGTTTTATGTAAAAAAAAGGCAACAAAACATTATAAAACAATAAAATCTATTTTGAACTTCATGTATTTTTTTAAAATGTTTTAGTGTTTTGTTAAACTATAGAACTCAAAATGCAACAAAATATATATCATGTATATAAATATTTATATGATATACACAAATCAAGATAAGAAATTCTTTAAAAAATCTACTTAAAAATGGATATAAATTCGTTTAAAATTGTTCTTATTTTTATACTTGATAACACAGATCTCATCATAAAATTATACTAATCATATTTATATAGCTTGAATAAATCAATAAAATTTAATATTAATTTTTCAATCCATGGAACAATTAAACTCCACAAATTGAAAAAAGCTTTGAAGCAATTGACCAATTTAATTGACAAGGTTTTGAAAAATTAAAGTAACAGACAAATTGAACTTATAACTGCAAGTTAATTCCATGTGTAAAAAAAGATGAATTTGAAACAAATTTTGCATAATTAAACCGAACAGCTAAAGATATTAACAGAGAATCGCCCCGTGTTCTGTGGAATAAATATTTTCAAACCGAACATCTTAAGCTGAAAGGACCCCCATAGTGGGCTGTCGCGGAAAGGGATTGAAGCGCATTTACAATATGAGATTTGAAAGAAACCCATTAGTCACTCAGAAAGGTTTCTCAGCAATAAAACTAAATAAAATCTTTGACATTGAAAATAAAAAGTGATCCTCATTAAATTGTAATTATCTAAACAGGGGAGTTTTTAATTTCTTTTTTCGGCTGGTTTTTATCAGTTTCTCGGTATGAATTTTCACGGAATTTTCAAAACTCTCAAAAACACTGCTAAATCTTACAGAGTGTGGATGTTGAAGAGTTTTTGTGTCACTTGATTTCATTTCTGAACTTAAAATTGCCCAACAAACAACATAAATTACAGATTTTATAGATTAAATTCACCGGGTTTCCAGCAGAAAATCTGCCTGAAAAGTCAAAAAGTCCAGACAACTCCTTAAATCATCACCAAATTTGTTTTAAATGAACCGTAAAATGAATTCAACGGTAACTAGGCCTGAATTAGTACTAGGTTTGGCTAAATTTGTAACACGTCAAACTCTTCAAAGACAAAATAAAACTTATGAATTCTTTACAAGTGCAAGAACTACGGTACAATTTTCACAGTGGACTACTCCATAAAATACAAATCTAGACATAAATTACGAACAAGCTTTTCATAAACTGCATTTAAATGAAATGGAAGCCGGTGGAGCAGTGTTTCTAATTAAATTTAAAACCCAACGACAAGAAGTTAAAATTGTTTTTAGCCTATTAGTCTACCACTTTTTGAAATCAAACAAACGGGGTCGGTCCTACACCCTTATGTCCCGGGGTTCATTTATGGGATTGATTCACATATGACCCGTCTCTTCGTTTACTGAGAAGTGTCCACTTGCAACTGATTCTCCACCTCAACCATAAATTTATTCCTATCCTCTGTTTAACGCGCAGTGTCGGCTTGCAACTAATTACACACAAGAATTCAATTTCCCCAAATTACATGGAAGGAGATAAAGTCCAGCTAAAATTAGTAATGGAGTAGTCTAATGGGTCGACGAGTTCGCCCGGCGTTAGAATACTCCGTCCACCCACACCCTTAACGATTCCTTCCTTCGGACTCGGCGAAATTCATCCCGCAACTATCACTGAGGGTCCCACAGCCACTAGACTATCTTCTGTTCTTCCAGTCTTCCTCCCAACTTGGCGTTCCATGTTCAGTGATTTTATTATACGCTCCATATTCAGTGATTTCCTAATTTTCCTCCCATTTTAGTATTCTTATTTTCTAATTATTTGGCAGTAAGTGATTTCATTTTTCATTTTTCTTGTTGAAAAAGCACATAGAAATTAGCCAAAGAATTCGGGAATTCAGTGTCTAGAACTGAAATTCGGTAAATATAAACAAGTAGGAACAAGAAAATTTCGGAGCCTCATTCTTTAAATTTCAAAGCACTTAAATTGTCAATTTAAGTCCTGTACCAAGCACCGATAGCAACTTCAAATTCTGAATAGCTTTGGCCGTTTATGTTTGAAGTCCTGCAGCACAAGCCTTATGTCTCACTAGTTTCGAGTTGTAGGCTTTAAAGGCAAACAGGAAAACCGAAATACAGGACAAGAGCCAGCAGAAAAAATAAGCCATTTTGTCTAGCTGGCTTCGAACTTTACACTTTAAAGGCAAACGGAAAAAACGAAATCCGGGACCAGGCGGCGGCACAATAAATTTCCCCGAAATTTATGTAAGTAATGGGAGCACAAGCCAATTTGTTTGGCTCGCTTCAGCTTCCGAAACTTGCTAATATACAAAATCTACTCCTGAGTCCTGACCTTCTCCTTCTCTCGCTAGCTTAGAGCTTTAAACTCAGAAGAGTAAAAAGAATTCCAGGATAAGATCAGCAAAGATGGATGGATGGCCGGTTTCTTACCTGAATAAGTGCAACATCTATAAAGGAGTAGTCTAGTGGCTATGGAACCCTGGCTGGATGAATTTCGCCGACTCTGGAGGAGATGATCGTTATCGACGTGGGTGAACGGAGTAGTCTTAAAATCGTCGACCCTTACACTACCCGACCGGTCAAACAACTAATCCCTTACACTACCCGACCGGTCAAACAACTAATCCGGCCACTCAAACAACTAATCGCAGAAAATAATAATGATCTTCGGATACAGCCAAAACACGAGAATCCATTTCCCCCAATTAAATGGAAATAAAGTCAGCTAAAATTAGTAACTGAACCCGCCAGGGCTTATCCCCAAATCCAAACAAGCCACATTTACACGAAAAATAACCGTAAAAAAAAACCACCGACCTCGTGATCACAGTCCACCAATTGTTGCTCGCTCAGGCTCACCAGCTTCCCGGTCTTCAAGAAATTCGCACCCTCCAGAGCCCCGGTGGTGCTGAAAGCCCAGCAGGAACCGCAGGATCCCTGCAAATAAAAAGATGCAAATTACCATCAAAATCACCATCAAAGAAAAAAACAAAATAAAAATCACAGAGACCCCGCACATCCACCCACCTGATTCTTGACCTCCGTTACGGCTCCCTTCTCTCTCCAATCGAATTCTTCCGGCAGATCATTCGTCGGCAGGATAGGGGCATCGTGGGCATCTTGATGCGCCGGTGCCCTGAGCCCCAGATACTGCTGCCGGAATTCCTCTTCCGTCAAATCTGAGAACTTCGTGATGCCATGGGAGGCCTGGGGGTCGAGCTTCTGGTGCTCCAAGGCTCTCAGCAGATTGCTCTTGAAGACACCAAAGCGGTGCTCGTGTTCTTTCGGACACGAGTACTTCTTACCATAGCGCCTGATAAAGTGCTTGAAGTGCTCTTCGGCGTTGAACAGGGCGCTCCGGGCGTCGAGGATCTGTGGATCCGACCCTGCTTCATCCGTCACTTGACGAATGAAATCATCGTCGGGCCTTATGGCCGAGGATAGGGAAATAACAGAGAAAACACAGACAGCGAAAAACACCAGTCTAGAGAATTCCATCGTTCAGCGATTCCAGATTGATGGGACAGAAATGGTAATGTTGGAAGCCGAATTTATGGAGAAGAATGGAGGTTGTTAATCGGGGGTTACGGGTGGAGTTAAATGCGGAGTTGAAATTTATTTATAGAGAGGTCAACATCATGGGGTCGGGGACGGCTGATGATGTAATGTTTCCCAAAAATATCAAGATAGCGTGCACGCTACCAATACCGTCACAGCCCATGCTTTCGATTGGGTGGCTTGCGGAGGATGCGTTGGATCCCTTGGATCTTTCTTGACCAGATATATTTTAGGGATTACTCCATTGTTTGTTGGTTTGTTTTTGTCTTTCTTTAAATTATATATCCGTGAGAGATTTTCATGAGTGAGATAATTTAGGTTTAATTCTTCTCCCAATGCAGGTCGATATCTGGTAGGCTCGATCTCCGTTCGATTTTAGGTAGTTTGAGGTTTAATGGTTATTAAGATTGCTACCGTGGCTAAATATTGTTTGCTAACCAAGAGGCATTAGCTTTCCACCTGACTATTTGCACTCATTGGACGACCAGCAATGCGTGATGTGAAAGCTTAGGCCAATCAGGTCGTCCAATAGGTGCAAATGGTCGGATGAAAAAGTAACCTAACCATAGATATGAACTCTAGACTTTTAAGTTATGGGTGAAAAGTGTTAATAATCTGGATTTGGTGTTTAAAGAATGTAATTTTTTTTTATAGTAATATAATATCTTATTTATAAAAAATAATTTATTTTTAATGAATATAATTTTTTTATGTTTGGTAAGAAAAATGTTGGATATTATAAAATTATTTTCCTACATTAAATTTAATAAGAACATTTAATAAATTAAATTAATTTAAGTGGATTTTAATTTAATATTTTATTTCTGAATAATTATCTTAAATCCATTCTAATGGGATAATATTTTGAATTATAAAGTAATTAAATATATATAGAAGTGCCATACTAGATTTAAAAGTTCCATCTTATTGGGGGCAAAGAGTCATTATTGTTTGTGCACATGTAAAGAGAAAGGGAGTATTCACCACCTCTTCATAGGTTTGGGCTATCAAAAAAAATTGTATCATAATAAATTTAATGTCACTTGATATTTAATAGATTTAGAGTATAAATTTAATTTTGGTGTAGCTAAACTCTAGAGCATTTGCATTAAAAATTTGGTGAGTTTTTTGGCCAAAATTTGGAGGAAATTGTTCAAATGGTAGTTTTCAGTGATTGGAATTGCATACATTGAGTGTCCTATGGGTAATCGAGGGTCTTGAATCCATTTCTGTAATAAAAATTGCAATTTTAATACTGGAAATCTCATTTTCAACAACAAGTCGTGTTATCGGATTCCAACCAAACTTGTCTGAAAAGGTGCAAATGGCCTAGAGATTAGCCAACTCCTTACAACAATTTGCAAGTTCTTTCTTTGAAGGGTTGGATGGATTAAATCTCTTTACTAATTTTTAGGTTTTACTTACTCATGTTTACATGGTCTTCATCAAATAAGCAAACTGGTTATCTAAAAAAGGTTCCTAGATTTTCAACTAGTATAATCTATATTGAGGAGTTCGCTCAACGATAGCTCCTTTCACAAAAGTCAGTTCATCTTTACGGTATTTAGTAGTGATAGTATGTTTTCCATATTTTCATATTCTCTCTCTATATGTATTATTGGAACACTTGTTATTTAAAAGTGTCCTTCATGGTTTAGTTTCTTTCCATATCTTAGCTACCTTTTTCCAAGCTTTGTTATGATCTTAGCTACCTTTTTCCATATCTTCTTGGATATTATCATTTATGCACTATGTGACCTTTTTGTCACAGTCAGTATTGATGTAATATTTGGAGGAAGTACTCTAAAAACGGTTATCAACCCTGATATGTATACTTTGATTCAATCTCTGAATATCAAGTATAGTATTTTTTTTTCTCTTAAAAAAAGATCTGGAGTTAAAATAGATTTAAATTTACTTTAAACAATAAACATATAATATCTTCAATTTTGACTTGGAACGTATTTAATCAAAACAATGTAAATAATGTAAATATAATAGTATGGATTTCTAGTGCGGAGCTCGAGGCCAAGGCTCAACTAGTGAATGGCTAGGCATGTATGATGTATATATTTTATTTGGACCATATGGTTGGTTTATCATGCTAACTCAACAGTTATGTAAATATTATGTTGGAGAAATAATAAAAATGGTCCAAGAAGGCTATGTAAAGAGCGTTAGAGGGGCTATGATTTCGCCAAAGGGGAAGAAGAAAAGGGACATATGGGAGACTAAACCCATTGTTTCCAAGTGTCAACCTTGGAACTCATTCAAATTCTCCCTTGTGCCTTAAATAGGCCTATTACCTTCTTCTAACTATTGAATCCAATCATTGAATGCATGTGTGAGGTTGGTGGGAAAAGTCACCTCATGCACTTATTGAAGCATGGGGTGAATACACTTTTGTGATAGTTCTATCAATTGTTAGAAGTCATTTCTTCTATGGTCGAAAACTATGCCAGTTGTGTTTTCACCATCATCTAATATCCCTTGGAGTCAACACTCATATTTCTATCATTCTCTCATGTCGATCTACACTACATATAGCTTCTCATTAATGTTCATAACCATTACCAGACTATGTATAACCCATAAATTTGAATTTAAAAGGGAAAATAGATGGTTGTGATTGAGCATAGAGATTGGGAAAGCTAGAAACCCTTACCCATTGAGTTTTGCTACTCACAAATGCTTGAAAAGCCACGAATTGAGGCTACAAGCGGTTCTCTTATGGTACATATCATATTGAATTCCTTATATGCACACATTGGTAACATACAAAGTATATATAATATTAAGTAGTAATACTAATACATAGTTATTAATTGTTTAAGGGATGCATCCTTTCATGGATGGTCACCATATGTGCCTCTAGGTTCTCTATGTATTTGACACGCTCTCATTGTAAAATATATATCATCTTCATAACACTCATTATATATTTATTTTTATCTGTTGTCGATTATTTTTCCATTTTTTCGAATAGCTCTTGTGAACAAGGTTGGTTCAAAACTTTGGTATCGGAGCCAAACAGCATCAAGGCGTGAAGAAAATCATAAACTGAAATTGAACCAAGAAGAAACTACAAGCGTGATAAGAGAAAATACCGTTATAAGAACTTTGTATCGATATCCAAATCATAAAAGAAGATATCTTAAACAATAAAAGTATCAATATCCCTTAGGTCGGGAACAACTAATGAAAAATATAGATATCAACACACATAAATCTCATGATAGCAACTCATCATCGGAGAGAACCCAGATTATTTCAAAAGATCGGATGGAGACATTACATTTGTAATTATTCCATATATGTTCTTCCCTTTTCTAGGGCACATATGTTTTGTTTTGGTTATGGGTTTTGGTCTACTACGGGACCTTTGCTTCTCTAAGGGATGCCCCTAATCTCAAGGTGTTGATTTGTATTTGTATTGCGTCCTTGTTCATTTTTGTTTAATGTCTATATTTTTTGATGGAATATACTATGGGTCGATGCATTGGCTTGACCATTGGGGCTTGTATTGAGAATTGGCCCGTCTCTTTGGTTCTAGAAGGGCTATGATTGTTGGTCTTGTCTAGTTGTATTTACATACACTATTTTAATTAACTGTATAGTTTTTTTCTTTATGAAAAAAATAATATTTTTTGGTTTATCATAACTGATGGTGATACAATTTTATAGTTTTTTTTTAAGTTTTTATTTTTTTTTTATGTTTTTTTGATGTCAACGATCTAATCCTAAGAGCAAACATGTTATAAAAAGTTGAAATTCAATAGAGAAAAAACCAAAAAAAAATCATGTAAAGTACGTCCAAATAATATTAAATTTAACTTTTAAATGGTCAATTTCTGCTAATTCATTCGATTAAGGTGTGGATCTTGTCACTAGGGTGACTCGAGTTCAATTCTCCTTAGGGGTGAGTTAGTTGGGAGAAGACACCAAAAAATCCAACCATTTGAGGGATGGTGAGCCTCACGCCGACTGCAAACCACGAGTACAACTTAAACCAAAGGCTACTCCCAAAAGTCAAAATATTCTAGATTTTTTTTAATATAAATTCTTTATTTTAAAAAAAATTGTAAAATTAAAATCATTAATAAAAAAAACCAACATAAACTAAAATTTAAATACCTCCAAATTTCAAACAATTTAATTACCTTAAAACTTAAAAAAAATTTAATATTAATTAAATATTGATTTTAATTACCCAAAATACAAACATTAACACTAATTTCCATCATCATGTAATCTCCAACTTAACAAAAGAAAAGATAAAACTTAAGATAAAAAAAAATATCTCATATTTGAATTGAGTTTAGAAAATCATTAAGGAAATGAGACAAATGATATGCACATAGTTATTAATAAAAATGATTTTACATTAATATGATTATCTCATAATAATGAAGTTTTTAATTTTTAAATAAAAAGTTTTTAATCTTTAAATAAAAGAAAAATAAAGAAAAGATGTAAAGTCAAAGTTTTATTTTATAAAAAAATATTATTAATGAAAATTGTTTTAAATCAATGTCAATATCTCATCACTAATGGTGAAGTCTTTAATCTTTAAATAAAATAAAAGATATAATTTGTTTTCTCATATTAGATTTACAATTTAATTGATTATAAAATTTATAATTTAATTTAAATTATTTATATAAAAAAATTTGGTGGGTTATTTATATGTTAAACATTATGAATTACTAGTAAGTGGTCACAGGTCAAGGTTTTGCATTGGTTATCTTTGTGATTATTGTGAGTGTATTATTCTCGAAATAAAGGAAAGTGTTTAGAGGGTTTCTTTCCTTTGAAAAAGAAATATCAAATCAATAAAATATTTAATTATATGTATATTTAAGTACACAATTCATGGATGATTGATGTAAAGTAAAATGAAAATTTTTAACATATTTTTATGTAAAGATCTTTGACCTTTTAAAGTTGGTTTCCTTTCATTAATTAAGAGGCTTAACACATGTTCGACAAGCCAAGATTGTTTAAGTGGAAACTAATATGATACTTCTATATTCCACACTTTGTTACGAAGTGATCACTTTGCTTATAGCGAGTTGTATATAGAACAATAAATTTATAATCCTAAAAACAATTTCAATATGTTATTCTTTGGAAAACAACTCAGTGGAATACTAAAAACAATTTCAATATGTTATTCTTTGGAAAACAACTCAGTGGAATACTAAGTATACAGGAACATGATGAATGTATTTCTTTTCTCAATATAAAAAATTAAATACAATTTATTTTCAATAAAAAAAGCTTCACACAATAAAGTGTAAAATTGAGTGTAACAAGAAACATAGGCTCAAGGCAAGTAATCTCCACTTTTTTTTTTTTCCAAAGAAAAAATTCGTAAATATATTATTCACTTTCAGTAGATGGTCCAAAAGGTCCATTGTACAAAAAATAGCCAACTAAAAGTTGTCATTACATCGATATTTGCCTCAAGAGGAGTACACAATATCCTTAACAGGTCAGATAAAAACCAACTGTTTAAAGTTGTTATTACATCAGATAATACCTCAAATAAAGTGCATTACTGTTCATCAATCATCTCCACTTTTAGAATGTGAAGAACTACCTGTCATCTCGACTCGACTTGCAAAGATCATAACAACTTATAATACTTACAAATAGTAGGCGACACCATTATGAAGTTGACACTTGAAATAATATTAGCTTTACAAAGCTAACAATATAACAATGTTTCAAGTGACAACGTATGGTGCACCACCACCGTTTGCAATCACCAAAATAACATTATTTCAAGTTTCAATGTTAAAATGATGCCATATTAATTTGGAGTGATTACAAAGATAATTTTCATTCTCACATGTCAAACAATGTTGAAACTCATACACAACAATATTTATCTTTATTTTTATTATTATGATAGATTTTATCATACACAACCATATTTATCTTTATTTTTATTATGATAAGTTTTATATACATGTGTTCCAAGGTTGCAAACCCAACATTATTTGAAATAAAAACTCCAAAACGGTGCCATGACCATTTGTAAAGATCTTTTTCCTCTTCACATGTCAAACCATGCTAGCACTTGGCAATCTTTTGTCCTGGTCTTTATTTAAAAATGCATACAATTGAAGCTGAATAAATGTATTTCAGTTTGTTCCATGAGCATTGATAAAATGCATACAATTGAAGTTGAATAAATGTTCCATAAGCATTGGTGTCACAATAATTTTAAGCACAAAACAAACATACAAAGATATTTGTATGGGCATTTGGCAATCTTTGTCCTTATATTTATTTAAAAAAGTATACAATTGAAGTTGAATAAATGTATTTAAGTTCGTTCCACAATTATTTTAAGCAATGAAGGAACATCTTTGTATTATGAAGGTGGTAAGATTTAATTATTATGATGTATAAGGTAGTTAGTCCTAAGTTTTTTTTGGTTTTATTATTTTTTGGTTGTGGTTTTATGTTAATGGCTAGTGCTTATTTTTCATTTGTTAATTTTTTATTGCTTTGAGTAGAAGAAGATGGCTTTATTTGAAGTTGAGTGTCATTGCATTATCCAAAAGCTTATATCCTCTATCAATCACATAAATTTTATGAGTTATTAGGAGTTGAACAACTATGTGATATTTTGAACCAATTAATAAATATGTTAAACATTGCTATAAAAAAAAATCAACTATAATAATAATCAGAGAAGATAAAAACTATAATAATTTCCTTGCAACAAAAAATCATGGTAAGAAATAGCAAAATGCCAATAGGGCATCCCTGAGCAGCATGTTCATCTTCATCCTTTGAATTAACAAAATGTCAATAATGAATGCATGAGCAATGTGTTCATCTTCATTCTCTAAAGCAACAAAAAACAAGAAGGAAAACATGAGCAATTTGTTCATCTCTATCTTTTTCCATGGAGGCTTTCTACCATGAACGTAGAGTTAGTGGAGTTGGCGTTTGGTGATGATTTTGACTCCTAATGGCAATTTCCAACTAATGGAAGCATGTGTATAGCAAACCATCATGGAACCCAACATATATACTCATCAAGAGCAAAGTGCCAAGGTGTCACAACAAGAAGAAGTTGCAAGGCGGATAAACAACTAGCCAAGGATATAATGCATCACATGATGAACCTAACAACCACAGTGTATAGGCCTTTAATGTGATGCAAACATTGCCTTGATATATGTAGTATTTTATGGAAGTTATTGCGACTTTTGAAACATTTTTTTTATTACAAAACATCCAATAATAAGAAGGTTCAATGGGATACTTGTTAAAAATTTAGGATTAAAATATAATATGGATTGAATTTTATTTTTATAAATAAGTGGAAATTTAAATATATTATAGGCCAAACATATATAATTATGTATAGAGGCAAAGGTTCTAGTTGAGGGGACTCTTATTGGAACATTTGCTTTGACTTATATAGGTCAAGGTTGATAACGTTTTCATCCCAAAAATATATATATATGTTTGGATATTAACAGGCATTTGGCGTTGGCATATTAAAAACATACTTAACAAACATAAGTATCATAGTCTAGTTTATGGCCCCAATCTTTTAGTTTATACAAAAATGAGATTATTCCAAACAAACTAGACTAACCTTTAAACCCAAAACTTAAAAAAAAACACAAAAAGACAACTGTAGAGGGGAGATGGAACCCAAGTTCTAACCTCCCTATTCATCTTCATCATCTAGAGGGATGAAGCAGAAAGGGTTCACACCCAATGGCTACTCTACTTCCTCTTGAGTGAAATTCTCATCTGAAACTCTTTATGAGCCTTGAATGTCCTAGAGGAGAAAGTGGTAATTTCCATTGAGTTGTTTTAATTCAACTTATATGTCTTTCAAGCCATTATTGTTGCTCTCCTCTCTTTCATCCAAATGCTTGGCTATGAGCTCTTTGATGTGCCAATATACATCCAAGGTGAGTGAGAATTTGGTATTGTGGCCCTTGAATGACCCTTTATTCGATACAATGTTGACCAACTTTGCATCAATCTTCAAACTAATACTGTTTTCCCTCTTCTCTCGTATATTTCATTTCATTTGTTGCAGGTGTCAAATTGTCGTAGATGTGTTCCTCTCATTGATTCCCTTGACTATCCTTTGTGTCTCTCATTAAATCCCTCGGCTATCATATGTGCCTATCAACTTTCAACCAGTCCTAGACTAACACTGCTACTGGTGTTGTTGTTTTTTATAGGATGGTGACAAATCCCTATGCATTGGTGGCTTATTGGGACTCTCTACATGATCTCCCTTCTCCTTTGGCCTTAGAGTTGCCTCATTCACCAAGATTGGGCCTTTACATTCCATATATCTCAAATGCTCAACTTATACCACATTAGAGCCTATTATAGACCACAAGTAGGTTATCATGTAGAGAAGTGGTTTAATGAGCAATTTTTCCCTCGTCATGTGATGATGAAGTTTCTCTTGTGCATGAGTCCTTGCCTCTTCATTTCTAGTCATAGGTGATCCAGAGTATTCCATTATTGCCCCTTTCCCACCATCAAACTCGTGTGTAAGAAATCTTTCATTCATAACCTTTTTGTGTCATTAACTACTGCCAAGTATTGGCTATTATAATTGGTGAGAGCTAAGCACCCGACTATAAAGCATTGAAGGCTTTACAACGTGGGATGTACATTGTTCAATTTAAAGCTATTTAAATTCAACAATAAATACTCTACAACAGAGTGCTTAAACACAATCGTTATAATCATTGATCAATGATACAATTTTTTTCCTTGTTCCTTTGTCATAAATGTAACTAATTAATA